>JARDVY010000041.1:5000-245000 GCA_029030555.1 Ornithoptera alexandrae | reverse complement strand
TGCTTCGGGAGATATCTGCACTTACATAATTGTAGCTGTAGGACGGACGAGGTGTGTAATGAGTGTGGACGGACACCCGATGGACACATCGTCACACACCTTGGCCAATTGCCTGCGATTCGGGGGGGATAGAGCCGCGCATGTAGCGGCGATAGGGACTGACCTCTCGCTGCTGGCAGTGGTGCGTGCCATGGTGGAAAGCGATGCGTCATGGGATACGGTATCTCGATTCTGCAACTCCGTTATGAGGCAGAAACGGGAGACTGAACGTCTCAGGGAGCGGGCGCTGAGGGTGCAAGACGCGGTCGCAGCGCGTAGACAGCTCACCGCCAACATGCGGGACCGAGCGCACGACCGCCGATTGCCTCCTTAGGGAGAGGAGTCTGCATTGCGACTGGCATGAGCCGTCGGACCGACGTCCCCCTTGGAAAGGGTTCCTAGGGTGTACCTGGCGGCGCGCCTCGTATTCCGAGGCGTCGCCACGTAGGGATTTTCTGTCGGGAGGGGTGCTTCACATCCCTCCCCGAGGCAGATCGGGGGTTGTGGAAGAACTGCTCGATGTTATCCCGTGACCCTCGTGCATATCTTCGGAAATGATTGGAATACCGTGTGAAGCTTTTTAGTCGGTTGGAGTCCGACACTACCCCGTTACCGGCCCTTCTGGTTCCAGGGTGTGCGACCATTAGCATTTTGTTACAAACGTTAATAAAAAAAAAAAACCTGTGGACGGTTGCAGAGTTAGTTTCACAGACTAATGAAGATGAAAATAAATCATCAAGGTAATTAACAATCGCCTACAGAGCCTACTCTTGCTCGACAAGCGATGAAATCTTAGATAACGTGTTAGATGTTACGCGCATTTAAATGTAATAGTTGACATTGTAAATACGTGAATGTACATTGGGATAACGGAGTTGTAAAGCGCACGCGGCGATAACGTCTGCGAGGAGAGCGCGCAGCCACTCGCGCGCGCACGCGCACGCGCACTCGCACTCGCGCCAGCGCCAGCGCCAGCACCAGCACTAGCACCAGCACACGACACTGTACCTAGAGAGTTTACACTACGCGCGGGACGTGCTGTAGCCGCGGTGCAGTGTGGGATATCCGGCTGGCCGCGCACGCAACATGGACGCGGAGTTTCTGAAGTACAAGTTCCAGGACGGCTACGACGGCGTCATCACCAACACAAGTCAGTAGCAAACAAAACAGGTTTCCATATAGACATTTCCGTGAGCTATTTATGGAATGGTTGTCTTGTAACATTCGACATCTTTTGTAGCTTTCAGCCAGTTTATTTATCGTGATGAGGAGCTACACAAAGTATTTACATCTTTTGCGGTTGACTACTCGTGACAACTTGAGCGGCCTCCGTGCCGCAACAGGTGGAGGCGTTGGGTCTATCTAGGTGCTATCTAACTTCAGATGGTCCTATTGTAAATTTACTGTGCGCTGAGCACGCTTTACTATTTTATTGCGTGATTGTGTTTTTATAGCATGTGGCATGTGTTTGCACGGCCCGCATTGCGGAGCGCTTTGTCTGATGATGATGAATTACAGCAGCAGCAGCACAATACATAGTGTAAACGTACAGCTGGCGCCACACTGTTATGGGCAGAAGTATATTTTGCCTCCGCGTGAAACCGGGCTCGGCTCCTGACTCTATCACAATCAAAGGATACAATGGCTGACGCGCATCGTATGCACTACGGTATGGTCTGCGCCAGCAGCCTGCAACTATCCGTTCAATTCATTACAGAGTTTAAGCTGGGGATCCGTCATGTGCAGATGTTGTACATGTTCTTATGTTCGGTGGTGATGGGCGCCATGAGGGGCAGCGTGGGCATCGAGCTGCTGGCGCTAGCGGACACCTCTCGGCGGAACGACTCCTACATACAAGTGATTATGCAACATACGACTACTTAATACATTTTACAAAGATCCTCTAGAGTACAATGTATAAAGATGGAATTGTTTCACTATTAACATGTAAACTAATCAACTGCTGTAATTATTCATGTACGTCATAAACATTTCCTTCCGGTTTACCCTCGTTACAACAAAATTTAGAATTCGTTTACTTAATCGGCTCTATAGCTGACAGAAGCCTCCACTTGCGCGTGTGTTCGTGTATCAGTCTACTTGTCGATGATTTGTTGTTTAACTAAGCGACACAACAAACATTACTCATATAGTTCACATAATTTTTGCAATACTGCCTGGCGGTAGTCGGCAGCAACCGAGTCCTGACACCAAAACATTTGTCTGTCTGTAGCATTCACTTTATTTAGCAGGATTGATGTTGATGTAGAGTTCATTTTTTCAAAATGAATTCAGATGGATGTGTCATCATCATTATCAGCCGACAGACTTCCATTGCTGGACAAAGGCCTCACTCAAACATCTAGACATCGATCGATCCTGCGCTGATCGCATCGAGCTGTTTCCAGCAACCTTCAACAGATCGACGGACCACCTGGTGGGTGGGCTGAATGTGTTTCGCTATAACTTGAATAAAACATTTATGAAAACAGGTGTACTTGCTATGAAGGGAGATAAAATGCCCATTGTAATCTAATTCCAGATTCACGATTGGGACAGGAGAGTACAGGGTACAATCCTTTCATCATTCTTCTTTGGATACGCGCTCGTGTTACTTCCGGCTGAGTTGCAGCTGAGGAGGCTAGGCGACAAGTTCGTGATAACTTCCGTTCTTCTGATAAACGGGGCGCTGAGTGCCGCTATGCCCACCATTGTCAATAGGGTAAGTATAAAACAAATGGTATCTCTTAATAAAGTTCTCGGTATTTGTGTTCGTCGTGAAATAATACATTTACCTGCAGACGCGTACCGCGATCGCACCAAGGGTTGCGGAGAAGAACCGTCTCCGACATTACGAGCTGTATTTAATGGGCGAAGCGAGAGGCGCAGGAGTACCGCCGTGGCCGCGCATCGGTCGATGGCAGCGTTGTCTGACAACAGTTGAACAAACAAGATCTCACTCGGAAATCAAATTATAATTCTGGAGTTATTTGCCAGGGCGCCGTTAGTTTTGTTTAAGGGATGCGCGAAGTTTACTTAGGCCTGAGCAAATTATAAAATTTAATTTTAAAATGGGGTGAAATCGGCGAGCGGAGTTTATTGTTATTTAAACGTTTGTTCGGGTTAATTAAAACATTACATATTTTTTGGAGAAAAATCTACAAAAGGGATCCTCGTGGTCGGTTATGTGGATTATGGACAGAGTTAATCACCGCACGGCTTTTAATTTAGATCTTACTTGCCCGCGTGCGGGTAGCTGTTTAACAACCCTTAGTCAACTTATATAAGGCTAAAACCGTGCTTTTTATTTGTTTTTTCTTTTACGTGGAGGAAATGCCTTCGCATAGGTGCAAAGACGGGTTATGTCGGACTTGCATCGACTAAATCCCCCACGATGTTCCACCGTCGTCGCTTTACGGCGGGGCCATGGGAACGCTTTCGCACACCTCCACGACCCTGACAGCGCCGGCTGCACCGCGCAGCCCCATCTCGGCCGAAGAGACCCTCCTTTTCCCACCTCTGTAAGGACGCGCTGGAACATACGGCGCGCCCTCCTCTCGCCTTTTACTACTACTTTGTTAAAGCTTATGAATTTATTCTCTCTTGTGCCTATTGGAATTTCGGAGGTAAAACCGCCTGGAAAGACTTGATTCAATGCAACAACAGCAATGTGGTGCTGTGTAAACATCTCAACTATGACCAAACTATTTTTAGGACGGAAGCCGTCCACGGTTACGCTGTTTTTACTACATTTAATACATTCAACACCTTCAGGATGTGGTAAACCACTGCTCATAAATGAATAGAATTTATAATACATTAACCTCGCCAGGGCGGATGGGCTGCGATGTGTAATGGTCACTTCCTGATGGGCATGACCCAGGCGTGCCTGTCGCCCGCTAACCGCGCCCTGCTGTCCAAGTGGTTTCCCCCCACCGAGAGGCGAACTGTCGCCTGGTGTATTGATACAGGTTTGTAATTATTCATATATAATATATATATATATATATTGTATACAAAGTCGCACATATTATCGGCGCCTTTCGGTTTGTTGTAAGTTGCGATGTCTACTGATCTGATATATTCCAGGAATATACTTGGGGCTCATATTGGCGCTGCCTCTAGCGGGTATGTTGACGGAGTCCCGTCTGGGCTGGGAGCTACTGTTCTATACTCAAGCAATGATGACTCTCTCAATGGCTGCAATGTGGGCCCTCCTCACTTCCAGTTCGCCAGATCAACACCAGGCAGTTGGTGACTTTGAAAAGGAATTTATTAAAGAAGCGTCAGCCGGTTACCGACAGGTTGGTGCTACACAGAAAATGTTTATTCGCTGTACTTCTCTTGTACTCGTTACCCTTCATTTAGCCAGGTTAATGGCTTTGCGTGTCTGCTCACACGAAGAGGCTCTAATCAGGAAAACAAATTGGCCTGTTTACAGTTGTCACAGTGACTTTAAATTCAATTATTTCGTCGTTTGTTAATTGAGTGTACCGAGCACCGAGTAACGAGTGTTGCTGCGCGCAGCCGAGTGACGTGGAGCGACGTAATATAGTCGTAGTTCACGCGCACTGCGGTTTCCTCTTACTTAAGTGTAGTCCGCGTTACTTAATTACTTAATCTGGTTTTATTACACATATATATATATATACACGTGTACATCCTACAATTCTAGAAATTATGTAAACCACTGTGGTAACCCGCGGTTGGTTTACTTGTGGAATTACACTTCCAGTCACACTGTCTCCCCGGGAATCTCTTACAATTACAACTTTTGTTACAAATGAAAGTTTTGATTGAATCAGTATTTTAAATTGATATGATCTAGAACACTTAGTTGTAAAATATTAGTAATACATAAAAATAAATCATATTATATTTTTTTTTATTCTAGAAAAATCTACAAAGGCCTTGGCGAAGTATGCTCCGCTCGCGACATATCTGGGCAATAGCGTGCGCACACGCCGCCGGAAATGCGCTGTTTACATTCTATTTGGTCGACGTGCCGTTATACATTAAATCAATGGGATATACGGTCAAAGAAGTAATTTATCACCCTCGTTAATCTAGTATAATTACAATACGATAGATCCAACTCATCTCTGTTACTACGGAGAGGGTTACCTGGTTCTCTGTTTATCTCGCAAACGGTCCGTACTGTTACCCGTATGTTTTTCACGACACAGCATCCGAACGAGCGGCGCGAGCACACGGAGCCGCTAATGCGCCTGTTTGTGGCAACCAGGAGCTTGTTAGTGTTTATACGTTGCACGGAGCTGCGCTAATAGCTCCCAAAGATGACACCTTAAGCCTCATTACACCCTAGCGTATCACAATTCCCACAGTGGAATATAATGATATTTACACATCCGCTTGGCGGAATCTGTTCACTTGTTACTCACGGCATCTCGCAAGAAGGATTCACTAAGATTTAGAAAAGTCATAATATCGTCATTTTAATGCCACTTCCAGTTTACTTTCCAGTCCATGTTATCGTCCACTTTACTGAACTTTTATACAAGTTTTCCACAATATCTGTCCAAAAATACCCGCTTTCTTTGACAGTAATTACTATCTCCTCCAGTACTCCTTGTCAAATTGGATTTGGTTCCATCTCGAATGTGTACACAATGTGCCATTAACTCCTTGTTGGCATTACTTTACTAACTCCTGGTGTCTTGTTACACTTGCTGTACCACAATTTCATTCGGCCGCGTCCTTCTTAAATCCATCTCTTTTGTTTAACATAATCATGTATTTATAATTTGCAGTGTGCGCAGCTCTCAGTGCTACCCTTTGTGGTGCTGTGGCTGGTTTATATCACTATCACCCCAAGTTTCGATTGGATCTTTAAATCTGGACTCTTGGATTACCTATTCAATTTAACTTATTTAAGGAAACTAACAAATGCCTTAGGTTAGTAAATTATTTATTTTTGATTATTAGTTGAAGATTAGGCAGTTCCATCTGTTATGAAACACACTGTCCACATAGTCTCCAATTTTACTGGCAGTAGGAGTCTATCGGGAAAGCTTGTATTTTCTGCCGGCCAGCGGTAGTGTGAAAATATTGCTGCTCCAACCTGAGGGACGCTATAGAAATTATTGTGGGAACGTTACTGTGGACAAATCCCAATTGGCTCTTCGTGAAGGAAGACATGGTTGGTGCCCGATATAATCCCGTTACTTAATCCAACGGTTACTTTCAGGAGCCTCCGCTATTGTGATCGGATTAACAGTTCTACCCCATACAGAGGCCGGATGGCCGTATTTGAGGTTTTCAATATTAAGTGGTATTTTAGGATTACTCGGGCTTCAATATTCCGGTTTTCTTGTAAGTATAAGTTACATTTCAAAATGTTCAAGTTAGTATTGATTATTTTGGTACACGGCAATACATCTTGTGATTTTATGTTGGGAGACAGAACATATCTCTTCATCTTCTATTATGTATATTTCAAATAATATATATTTAAATTTAACAAGGGATGTTCAAAACTATTTTCCACCTTTACAGGAGAACCTGCGAGATTTAACGGAAAATTACACAGGTACTCTCTTCATCGTCAGCAGCACCGCTGCCGGCGCGGTCGGTGCAGCAGTGCCGCTTGTCACTGGACTCGTCCTCAGCCGCGAAGCAGTGAGTGACGCTGCAGTAACGTAGTACAAAACGAATCAATTACACTATTTAGATTTGAATAACCTTAAAGTGGCGACACTGGTGATACTGGAGAAGTGCAAGTTAAAAGATAAAAAGTTTTAATATCCATTTACGACGACTTTTTTGTTCAAAATAGTCCCACGTCGTTTGTGCACAAATAAATAACATTACATTTAACTTATTGTATAGGGGATGGTTGAACAAGTGGTGATGTAGCTGAGCGTAGTAATATATATTAGTTAAGCAACAGGTCTCTTGACAACTCCCACGTCGTCGTTACACGGGGGTGCATACACTTACGGCAATACCATTTTTTGAATGGCTCCCTATCTAATTACATTCCTCATCTAATTAATGTAAACAGGTAACAATAATAATAAGGAAGCTTCATAGGGGCCAGGTTTTAATACTGTCAGTATTTGTACTAAATCCTGGTCGTTATAAAGATTAGATAAGACGTGCAAGTACTCGTAATCACGGAGCCGCTGTCGCAACGTCGAACGTTTTACGTACAAGTGAACCTTATTTTAGACTACACAGGCACAGCTACACTACACACAACTTAACAAATAATAGAGTAGCAAGGTCGAACATTTCGCTTATAACATTAAGGATACCTTTCAGGAAGACCCGCACCGCTGGAAGGTTCTATTTTGTTGTGCGGGTGGTTTTTATGCAAGTTGCAATGTAGTGTACACGGCGCTGGCGAGCGGCGCGCGCCCGCGCTGGGACCACTTCCGCCGGCAGAACTTCGGCTATCACAACTCCATGCTTACCCACGATGGTATATGACTTATCCTGGAAATTTCTAGTGCATTTGTAAGCTTTGTAACACATCTGTCCTACGCCTATAGGCTCGTTACCACGTTAACAATTAACAAAGGGCAGTGCGACGATATTTTAATTTCAATAATTAACGATGTCTGGTGATGTAAGAGATTGATTATATTAGCTGATCTGTAGAAGAAGACGAATGAATGCAATAAAATGTCAACTCTGTCTGGAAACGAATGCTGTAGAGAGGAATTTATAAATCGAAATCAATTTGATAAAAAGCGTCTGAACCCGCAGCTTTCGGAAATATGCGGATGATAAATGATGGCAATCAATAACTCCGGGTAAACTCAATCACTTTTTGGATAATGTGCGAATTATTATATTAGTGTTATTTTGTTGAAATATTTACACAACCAGCCCTGAGAAACGCACAGATCCACCGCAGACGCATCGCCGGTAGTATTTGTGCTGCGATCCCATACTAATGATGCACTAATTAGGAACAAGGAAATGAGTTGAGATTCTGTATCTCAGTACAGCAATAGCTACTTGGCGGTATAAGCTTAAGCTTATAATTATTTATTTTATCACAGATACAAATCAGTCGGAACTAGTGGGAGTGAACCGCAGGAAGAGTTTTGCTGAGCTAGAAGACGATACCACTGTGTGAACAGAACACACGACAGTTTAATGGCAAGGACTCGGACACTGGACCAATAAAACAGATGTATTAAGTTTTTTGTGTTTATTAATTATTTCTACACTTAGACTAAGCAGGCTTTATGACAACTTGATATAAAGTATTTTGTCCTTCCTTAAAAACTAAGGGCCACACAAAACTGTGTCCTGTTGTGAATTGTTGCGGAAATTGATATGCAACGTATATCGCTTGATGGTGGGCATTCACCACGGGCGTGCATACCAGTAAAGCATGTGCATAAATAAATAAATAAAGCCGTTGGAGTAGCTGCAAATATTCGTGGCCTTCGTAGTGAACATTCCGTCAACTGGTTGGACATTTTATGAGTTCCAACTCCTTTAAATTATCAGGTGCCTCTGAAAAGCATCAAATTTTCTACATGTGTACAGATGTCCGGTTTAGTAGAACTACATTTGGGAAGATTGTATTGAGGTCAGGTTTTTAGTCGATACAGCTGCAGCGGCCTGTGCGGCATTGTTGCCCAACCTAAGCGGTCTCGAAGAAGCACAGCTAGCAAAGGAAATGAAAACAAAAGGGAAGCGACGTCTTAAACAAATACCTTCTTTATCACTCTCGTATGCATTCCAGCTTTGAGTGTCGGCCGACATGAACAGGTGGAAAATCAGATGCATTGCTAGAATGAGTCCGACAATGATGTACATCATAATGCGCCATTGGTGCACGTTGCTCTGCAATAATGAACTATTACACTAAAGATGTGTTCATAATATATTTGTACAGGTAAAGAGATAGCTGCGTGTTGTGTAGAGACAGTGCTCACAACGCCCACTCGATGTCACTGGCGACACTGTTAAAGGTATCCTGCACGTCGCTCCACACGGGGTGGGGGACCGGATACGCTGCAAAGCCTGTGCTACTCTGAATATCCGGCTCAATAAAGTACGATAGTGAAAGAGAGCAACAGTAAGGTCACATTAAAATATATACGAAAAGGTATACGAATAAAAGATCTGGTGAGAGTCGCGGGAACCCACTGGATGCAAGGAACGCGTGACCGAATGAAGTGGACATCTTTGGGGGAGGCCCATGTCCAGCAGTGAACGTCTGTCGGCTGATGATGACGATGATGATTCGATATAATCATTAATTATTCAATTTACGTCCTGTAATATAAGTTTTATTTCATTGCCTTTCGCTATATCCTGTTCCGTTCTCTACGGTTACTCATTCGGACCTTGAACTCTACCTTTGACCGTCAGTCCACCGGGATCGCAGTCCAACTCCGCACTTGGTGAATGCAAAGTTACTTTACTTATTCGCAATAACCCATGCCCATGTAATCCGCTTTTATAACATGTCACAACGTTAACGACGACGACGAGGAAACATTCTCACCAAGTCAGTGACGATAGAGGACACCAAAAGCGGCAGCAGTACCACCACTACGTTGGTGGCGGTGGTACCTATCGCCATCAGTCCACCGCTGAAATTCGGCGCCAGGTCCATGTAGTTGACCTGATGACACACTAATAGTAAATCTCTGTTTCCTTTAAAATATAGCTTGTCCTTGTTCAAAATACGTGGAATCGTAATGGTGGGTCTCGCGCAGCTCACCATCCAACCCGCGTGGCACAAGCCTTGCGCCGTTATGGCCACCACGAACCAGGTGACGGCGAGCGCCACGTCGCTGGTGAAGGAGACGGCCGCCGTGGCGATGGCCGGCACCACCGACCCTGGAATTATAATAATAATAAGCCATTTATTTGTCTAGAAAGGAAACTTAAGTCTATGTATATAAGTTTAATTTACAACAAAAAATAAATACATTAGACAAAAAGGTCCAGGATTCAGTGCATTGGCTCTGGTGCCAAGTCCTGGTATTCTGCCCTGGCCCGACGTTGTTGAAACGAGTGAACACTTAATTGTATAAATGCTTAATTAATTAAGTTACGCAATCAGGTGAGGTGAGGACAAACAGCGGACACACACGAATCCACGAGAACTGTTTGTGCGGAGTGATTGCTGCATCGGGAGTCAACTGCGACAGCTGCGCTTGAAGGCGAACCGGGACACGGCACGGTGCAGCGGTGGTGGTAAGCCGTTGCAACATTCCGGTGCAGCAAATTTGAAACACCTCCGGTTTGCTCCAAGGTGTGTTGTGGTGTAGTAAGAGGACGGACGCTAGCTTCATAGTTCTCACGTTCTCCATTCTAAGCACATCTTTTTTCATCACATAAGGTGATACGCGGTGTCGAGTGATACGCGGTGTCGAGTGATATGTAGTGTCGGGTGATATGTGGTATCGAGTGATACGCGGTGTCTAGAAATACGTGGTGTCGGGTGATATGTAGTGTCGGGTGATATGTGGTGTCGAGTGATACGCGGTGTCCAGTAATACGTGGTGTCGGGTGATATGTAGTGTCGGGTGATATGTGGTGTTGGGTGATACGTGGTATCGAGTGATACGCGGTGTCGGATGAAACGTGATGTCGAGTGATATGTGGTATCGGGTGATACGTGGTGTCGAGTGATATGTGGTGTCGAGTGATACGTGGTGTCGGGTGGTATGTGGTATCGGGTGATACGCGGTGTCGGGTGATATGTGATATCGGGTGATACGTGATGTCGAGTGATACGCGGTGTCGGGTGATACGTGATGTCGAGTGATACGCGGTGTCGAGTGATATGTAGTGTCGGGTGATATGTGGTGTCGAGTGATACGCGGTGTCCAGAAATACGTGGTGTCGGGTGATATGTAGTGTCGGGTGATATGTGGTGTCGAGTGATACGCGGTGTCCAGTAATACGTGGTGTCGGGTGATATGTAGTGTCGGGTGATATGTGGTGTTGGGTGATACGTGGTATCGAGTGATACGCGGTGTCGGATGAAACGTGATGTCGAGTGATATGTGGTATCGGGTGATACGCGGTGTCGAGTGATATGTGGTGTCGAGTGATACGTGGTGTCGGGTGGTATGTGGTGTCGAGTGATACGTGGTGTCGGGTGGTATGTGGTTTCTGGTGATATGTGATGTCGAGTGATACGCGGTGTCAGGTCCTATGTGGTGTTGGGTGATACGTGGTGTCGGGTGATATGTGGTGTTGGGTGATACGTGGTATCGAGTGATACGCGGTGTCCAGAAATACGTGGTGTCGGGTGATATGTAGTGTCGGGTGATATGTAGTGTCGGGTGATATATGGTGTCGAGTGATACGCGGTGTCCAGAAATACGTGGTGTCGGGTGATATGTAGTGTCGGGTGATATGTGGTGTTGGGTGATACGTGGTATCGAGTGATACGCGGTGTCGGATGAAACGTGATGTCGAGTGATATGTGGTATCGGGTGATACGCGGTGTCGAGTGATATGTGGTGTCGAGTGATACGTGGTGTCGGGTGGTATGTGGTATCGGGTGATACGCGGTGTCGGGTGATATGTGATATCGGGTGATACGTGATGTCGAGTGATACGCGGTGTCGGGTGATACGTGATGTCGAGTGATACGCGGTGTCGAGTGATATGTAGTGTCGGGTGATATGTGGTGTCGAGTGATACGCGGTGTCCAGAAATACGTGGTGTCGGGTGATATGTAGTGTCGGGTGATATGTGGTGTCGAGTGATACGCGGTGTCCAGTAATACGTGGTGTCGGGTGATATGTAGTGTCGGGTGATATGTGGTGTTGGGTGATACGTGGTATCGAGTGATATTCGGTGTCGGATGAAACGTGATGTCGAGTGATATGTGGTATCGGGTGATACGCGGTGTCGAGTGATATGTGGTGTCGAGTGATACGTGGTGTCGGGTGGTATGTGGTATCGGGTGATACGCGGTGTCGGGTGATATGTGATATCGGGTGATACGTGATGTCGAGTGATACGCGGTGTCGGGTGATACGTGATGTCGAGTGATACGCGGTGTCGAGTGATATGTAGTGTCGGGTGATATGTGGTATCGAGTGATACGCGGTGTCCAGAAATACGTGGTGTCGGGTGATATGTAGTGTCGGGTGATATGTGGTGTCGAGTGATACGCGGTGTCCAGTAATACGTGGTGTCGGGTGATATGTAGTGTCGGGTTATATGTGGTGTTGGGTGATACGTGGTATCGAGTGATACGCGGTGTCGGATGAAACGTGATGTCGAGTGATATGTGGTATCGGGTGATACGCGGTGTCGAGTGATATGTGGTGTCGAGTGATACGTGGTGTCGGGTGGTATGTGGTGTCGAGTGATACGTGGTGTCGGGTGGTATGTGGTTTCTGGTGATATGTGATGTCGAGTGATACGCGGTGTCAGGTCCTATGTGGTGTTGGGTGATACGTGGTGTCGAGTGATACGCGGTGTGGGTGATATGTGGTGTCGGGTGATACGTGGTGTCGAGTGATACGCGGTGTCGGGTGATACGTGGTGTCGGGTGATACGCGGTGTCGAGTGATACGCGGTGTCCAGAAATACGTGGTGTCGGGTGATATGTAGTGTCGGGTGATATGTGGTGTCGAGTGATACGCGGTGTCCAGTAATACGTGGTGTCGGGTGATATGTAGTGTCGGGTGATATGTGGTGTTGGGTGATACGTGGTATCGAGTGATCCGCGGTGTCGGATGAAACGTGATGTCGAGTGATATGTGGTATCGGGTGATACGCGGTGTCGAGTGATATGTGGTGTCGAGTGATACGTGGTGTCGGGTGGTATGTGGTATCGGGTGATACGCGGTGTCGGGTGATATGTGATATCGGGTGATACGTGATGTCGAGTGATACGCGGTGTCGGGTGATACGTGATGTCGAGTGATACGCGGTGTCGAGTGATATGTAGTGTCGGGTGATATGTGGTATCGAGTGATATGCGGTGTCCAGAAATACGTGGTGTCGGGTGATATGTAGTGTCGGGTGATATGTGGTGTCGAGTGATACGCGGTGTCCAGTAATACGTGGTGTCGGGTGATATGTAGTGTCGGGTTATATGTGGTGTTGGGTGATACGTGGTATCGAGTGATACGCGGTGTCGGATGAAACGTGATGTCGAGTGATATGTGGTATCGGGTGATACGCGGTGTCGAGTGATATGTGGTGTCGAGTGATACGTGGTGTCGGGTGGTATGTGGTGTCGAGTGATACGTGGTGTCGGGTGGTATGTGGTTTCTGGTGATATGTGATGTCGAGTGATACGCGGTGTCAGGTCCTATGTGGTGTTGGGTGATACGTGGTGTCGAGTGATACGCGGTGTGGGTGATATGTGGTGTCGGGTGATACGTGGTGTCGAGTGATACGCGGTGTCGGGTGATACGTGGTGTCGGGTGATACGCGGTGTCGTGTGATATGTGGTGTCGGGTGATACGTGGTGTCGAGTGATACGCGGTGTAGGGTGATACGTGGTGTCGGGTGATACGCGGTGTCGTGTGATATGTGGTGTCGGGTGATACGTGGTGTCGAGTGATACGCGGTGTCGGGTGATACGTTTTGCCGCCGCGGTATCGCGCACAGTAGCGCATGCACGCGTTCTGATTAAATAAGAAATATCAATATTGCCATTGTCTCCGTGAGTAGTACAACTTTAACTAAGTGCATAATTTCTTTGATGTACCTAGCTATAGTTCATAATAATCTGTTTGTATAACGAGAGTAACGACGAATTTACAGCCGCTCAGGATGCAACTTGGTTGCACTGTTTGTTAGCGTGAAGTGGTACGTCTTGTTATCTCAGTAATTAGTTGTTACGTTCGAGCCGGAAAATAATAACGTTAGCGCAATCGTACGGCGGCGTCAGTCGTCACCGCAACAACAGCATCAGCACAACACAACACAACACACAACACAACAACAACACAACACAACAACAACTAAATCTTGTTTCGGCGTATACACGCAAACTCACCGATGGAATTAAACATAATCCTTGCATTCCTGATGGACAGCATTTTTCTATTTGTGAAGAAATCGGAAAGGTATCCACCCACACCCACCGCGAAGAACGATGCAATATAAGGCAGCGAAGACAGAAGACCGTTCTGAAACGAATTCATAAAATTGTGGACCCGTCAGTCCTTTATAGCATATATATATATATATATATAGCAGCTTAGCTGGAAACCCGGCGTCCACAGTTCAATTAGTTCCGTCCCCGAAACTATGTGGAGGGGAAGCGAACCCATTAAGTGAGCACTCCTCGAGCCGTCCCAACGCGCTAACTTTCAACTTAGTTGTACGAGTGTACAGCAGCAGGTCAGTGGTGCTGGCCCCGCCGGCACCGGAGTTGCTGCACAACCTAAGTATTATATAAGTAGACACGGTAGTCTGTTATGTCATTACTTCAATTGTTTAATATTTTTAACATCATCATCATCATCATTATCATCTTCAGCCGATAAACGTCCACTACGGGACATAGGCCTCCCCCAAAGATCCTTACAACGGGTAGGGATTCATATGGGATGGATTTGGGCCATTTCCCACCACGCTGGCCTATTGCGGGTTGGCGGCAGCGAGAGCCTCGTCTGTTGATTAGCAGGGTGCACCACGAGCAGGTGAGATTGACTCGGATCCCGTGAGATGTTGTGCGGGAACCCTTGAAACCCCATTTTTAACAATTACGATAAAATTGAAGAGTGACTTAAATTGAAGCCATTTGGGGGCTTCGTTAGCACAGACAAGCAGACGAAGCTAAATATATAACGCGCCACTCTTTGGGTCGGGGGTTAAAAGATAAGTATTACTCACATTCTTGATATCCACGTTCAACACGGCGTGCATGTACGTAGGCATTTGTGTGAAGAAGAACACGACGGACGCGATGGTGCCCACGTGCCCAGCGATGGTCGCCCACACGTGCCTCGAGGTCAGGACCGACTTCCACGGCATTTTATGTTTCTGTAAAATTAAATCATACCATTTACTATTTGTGCAAACGGGTGCTCTTAGGGCTTCCGGTAGACAAGTTCCTGTGTGTTCCTTCAAAAGAATAAGGTAGCGTGGTGCAACCACCACTGGCGGTGTCACGGGGGTATGCAATAACGTTTCCGTGGTTCGCTACACGAATTAAAAGATTAATAATAATAATTGTAAACCATCATACCCTCCTGGAACAGTCGTCCCTCCGCCCACCGAGAATAAAGCTCTTCTCGTCCTTTGAGATAGTCTTATGGTCGGAAGGCGAAGCAGCCCCGAAGACAGTGAATGAGGCGAACACGACGAGACATAGTACACCAATCACCCAAAAGATGGACGGCCAACCCCATTGGCTTGCACCGAGTAGCCCTCCCACCTGAAATGCTGCTACAGTGCCCAGGGTAGTTCCTGCAGAACAAAAAAGACTATGGCCATATATTCAATGAGGTACATGATTATCCTTTTAATCAGACAAGCAATGCATGTCATAAATAAATGTAAATTTATACATTTAATTAATACATTTATTGTTTAGGGGTGCAAAAAACGCTTCGTTAGTTTATTCGTAGCGGTTTCCCCACAGGGTACCTCATAACCAGAAATGCCTTTTGAAAGATACTGCAGAGTATATTACCTGTGTACACGTAGCTGCTGAGGCTGCCGCGCTCGCTCAGCGGCACCCACTGCGCCAGCATCGTGTGGACCCCGGGGTAGAACCCCGCCTGCGACAGCCCCTGCACCAGGCGGCACGCGGACAGGGTCCGCCAGCCCCCCTGGTAGTAACAAGAGGTTATATTGTAATATAATGGAGCAGTCCACACGTACAAAGAAATACAGGATTATTTAATGGGTCATCCATTCTGTCGCAATAGTATATGTATTTGAGTTGTAGGACACTCAATCATCAGCCGATAGACGTCCACTGCTGGACATATGCTTCCTCTAAAGATTGATCGACCCTGCGCTGTCCGCAAAATCGCCGGGCACCAAAGGCCGTCGTTTGTAGGGGTTCAAATAGAGGGAACTTGGGCCAAATCCCATCACGTTGGCTCAATGACACATTTAATTAAATTTGCAAATATTTAAAAAACATAACATAACATAATATAAAAATTATAAGAAGATGATCTAGAATAGAATGACAGAAAAGCAACGAGACATACTCCAATAACACTGCTGGGAGCCGGGGCCTTGTTTCACAAAGAAGAGAGCCAAAGCCATTTATACACTGCGCTAGCCATGTGCGAGATGCTACCACATAAACACCCCTGTCCGACAAGATAAGCAAGTGGCCGCCTTAGGAAGACACCGGAGAGTCCGAACGAAACTTAACCACGTGAAAACTTCCACTCACCCAGGCCGTCAGCCACGGCGTGAGCACGGACGTAACGCCGTTCACGAACAGTGCGATTTGCAACGGGATCTTGCCGCCCCATCTCTGGCAGACGATACCCATCGGCAGCATCATTACACCCTCGCCCAAGAACAACGAGCTCAGCGCCATTTCCTGTTGCGGTTTCGGCCAACTGTACGTCTGTGAAGTCATGTTCAGTTCTTGCATTAGTTGCACTTCTTTATCGCAATGTTGGTATTATTGAACGTAATTCCATCCGGATGAAAGTTACTACAATTATAAATAAATATTAAAATAATCTTGATAATGTAATACACTATTGCGGTGCGGTGCGGGGCGGTGCGGGGCGGTGCATATTTTATAAAAACCACCCTTTGCATTGAATTATTTTCAAAGTCTCCTTTTTGTATTGAGAATCTTTGGAACTCTTAAACAGAAATAAATTGTCGGAAATATGAATTATCCTGTGTCCTCACTTTTAGGGATCAAGTGGATAAATGAAATACAAAACAATTTTAATTGGCAATTCTCCGGCGGGGCAGTCCCGCTGGGGGCAAGCTCTTCGTGTCCAATCATCCCCGAGCCCGGAGCAGCGCGCGCCGCCCCTCTATTGCTTCAATTCAGGAAATTATTCGGTATGTAAGCCCCCCGGCGATAGCGCTTCGTTGCCAAAGGAGCTTAAAGCTTTCATTTTAATTTTATATGAGTTCGATTAGTTGGGCCGAACAGGAATCGGGCTGGGGAACGTCTCCATAGAGCTCGCTGTTCACCTGAACCGGGGGCGGTGCCGCGCCGGTGTGGTTGCGCGGGTCCGTCATCGCCACTATGGTGACGCCGAGGTGCGCGCGCGCCATGTACCCCACGCACAGGCTGAGCAGCAGCAGCAGCGCCTGCACGTGCCGGACGCCCCACCCGTACCGTAGCCGCACATCCTCCTTCTCTGTGCAATAAATATTTATTTTAATGCTGGAGACACGCTGGCGGTATTGTGGTAACATCCATCTTGTGTCCTATCCTTAAGCATGACACTTCCAGTGATGTGCCTTCAGCTAAGCATAGACGCGGGGGTACGCAATGCATTTATACATTCATGAATACATTAAATTATGACCCAATTGACATGGAGATGTTTTGGGGGAAGGCCTATGTCCAGCAGTGGACGTCTATCGGGCGATGATGATGACGACTCGTAACCCACTGATCTTTGATTTCCGGTCAAAAAGAAATTAGTGAAACCAGATTTATATAAAGAACTCTCTTCTTATATGAGAAAAGCTCGAGTGCCTAGTGGGTAAACGAAGAGTCCGTTGAATTTGTATGTACCTCCATGTGCCAGGGTGGTCGCGTTAGCGCTGCTGCCGCTGGCGCTGGCTTCCGACCGGCTACACCGTTTCGATTCGTTTCGTTTGTACTGTACCTTGCGTAATTTGGTACATACGTTAAAATTTTATACTGCTGTCATTAATCAATCCGTTATGTGCTTATCATGATTATATCATAGGCCTATGTTGTGCTGCGTGTGCGAGGTTTTATCTCGACGCAGATAGAGAAATACTTTTGGGCTGCACAACAATCCATCCGTTCAGTTCGACCAGGTCACGTGGCGGACCTATCAGAATACAATAAAACAATTGTGAGAGTAACATTACATGTGGTAGTGATTTGGTGCCGCCGGCCGACGTCATGTTGTCACTGTTGCAGTCGACACATAGTGTACAAACATCCCGGAGGTTTGGTTTCAAAGACTTTATAACATCTTATTTATCAAGAATTAGACACAGTAGAGACGACGAAAAATTAACCTTCTGCTGCATCTGTACAACTGCATTCGCGGCGGAGTAGTTGAGCGCTTGCCTTCTAACGCAGGGGAGGATTCGATGGCTTTACTTTAAATGAAGATTCGACTCCGGACGCACATGAGGTGTAGAGTGGTTGTTGATATGGTTTTCTGAAGCCGGCTGGCTAACTGCCACCCTTGCGTTGTTAACTTAACACCACGTGCAACTGATGTTGTGTGTTTGCCGGTTGCGTGCGCGCACGGTATATACTCGTACGTACTAAGTCTGCTACACTGTGCCAGTTAATCAACAGCAGTAGACAGTTTCTAGTAGTAAGGGCCTATGTCAATGCTGGATTGAAGGTCTGTCGGCTGATTATGTTGATAGTTTCTAGCGTATTTTAAAACAAGTCATATTTAAAGAATTCTGTTTTCATACTATTGCCGAGATTATTTTCACACGGCAACGGAAACTGATTTCCAAACACAGAAATTATTCCTGATTCCGGAGCCGCAAACTGTGATCACTCTGTATCCGTGGTCGTTATAAAAAAATCAATAAAGTTATTATATATAATAGGTAAAAATGAATAAATGATGAAATGTATGTATACAAAAGCTCGGTAGTGCTCTTCGTGTCATAGCCCAAAGCACATTGGATCTAATAATTTTTACAGAAGAAAACTATACTTTTTACAGATTTACTTCCAATTCAGGATTAATCGACTCACCAGGGTTCTCGTCGCGCGGGACTTCTAGATATTCACCTTCAGCCATTACTTGACCACAAGCGCCCGAGTACTCAACATGAGCAGCAGGTGGAGGCTCTCTATGGAGCTGCTCCTGCAGCGGACCCCTTTATAATCGCCCCAAATTAATCATATAACGCGAAACATAAAAGTACAGTCGCGCGCTCAACGGTTACTTTATAAATTTTGAGCCATTTTTTTATTTTTTATAAACGATCCACACCAGCGTACGAGCAGAGTAACGGAAACAAAGTAAATACACTGCTCGTTGGCTCACGACGATGCAGAGCTATCAGCAGTAACATTTTACTAATCTGCTAGTTGACTGGCTATGATAAATGACGTGAACTCTCGCGTATTACTGCACCCGTTACATTATTAAGTGAAGAGGGGCAGCTTTTGTTAATAAATTAAGTAACAAGAGGAGGGACGCTCAGCTGATGGTAACTGATATCCGCTCGCCCATAAGAACGTGGCGTTAGTTACATACTATGCACCATATTACGCTCGTCGCCCGAGACATAAGACATTGAATCTTGTTACCTCAGTTATTACACTACCTACAGCGTCCTTCAAATCGGAACACACTGATGTTTGCAGTGTACTGTCTGTCGGCTGCAATAGGCGCTGCTGTGCCGTCAACAGAGACCTGCCACCAGTAAATAGACGTCTTCAACGCGGAACCCGGCGGCTGGCGCAAGTTCGTTGTCAGGCCAGGTTAGTACGGAGCGGGTGTGGACGGAACCAATTTACATATATTTATATTTTAGCATTTTTCATACGAGTGGACAAATTATCGCTGGACGAACGCAAGGTGACCTTGGCGACTGATCAAACATCACTATCAGATGCTCACGCTCTCATCGCGGCATTTTATATATTTGCCGCTTACTTAGTATTAGTAAAACCCGCGCCGTAACGACGCAGCGAGCGACGGCATAGCCAGGAGCGCGCGGGCGGGAGCCGCTGCACCCAGCTGCGGAGGCTGTGTCGCTCTACAGTTTTATTAAAACATCTATGCTACATCTTAACTTTTATTGTTACCAGCTACTTCCAGGGCTGGATGTTCCGCCGTAGTATATTTTATAACTCCGTAAATTTGAAACTAGTTGTAATTATAAGCTGCGCGCTAAGCTCCACGCTCAGCGTTATGAAATTTGATATGTTGCATCACAACGGAGCAGTGCACTCGCTGGTGCTCGTAAGATAATACCTCTCGACAATTTTAATCGTTATACATATTAAATCTCTTCAGCCGGATATACCAACATTATCACCAGCGCTTCAAAACATTTTTTGAAATAAATGATAAACACGATCTATATCAAATAATACAAGACATGTACTTTATTTCAGCTGTTAACTTTTCCAACTTCAGTACATTACTTAACTATCGCTAACTCTTCAGCAGTTACGCTTAAGTGCTTAGATCAAATGTAATGTTCAGCAGCCGACGACAACAGGCTAAAATGCTGGGGAACGTGAAAATATAACCTTTTATGGATAGACGGATATAAATGTTATCCGAGTCCCTGAGATGCATTGAACTTCAATAACCAATTATTGTAAAAACCCAGAGCGATCTTGAAGATCGATAGAGCAGAGGTCCGACAGCGTCATTAGCATATCCGGTACATTCACAAACGGCTCGTGTGCACTGTTGTGTGTGAACACTTTATAGACATACTTTACAATTAAAGAAAAGGGACCGTTACCATTGCTAACTGGGGAGTATTATCTGATCTTACTGCACGGAGACAGGAGTGGGGCGAATGGGGGAATTATGATTAGAAATGAGTGTGTGTTGTGCTCCCGGTGTACGTTTCCACTGACGGCGGCTCCTGATAAATAACGCAAATATATAAATCATGAGCTACACACGAACACGCGAACACACACACGCGACAAGCGTGTGTCGGCTCACTTATCAGATCGTCACAACCTGCAGCCTGTTCGAGGCAGGGCTTCCCCGGTTACGTTCATGTTCATACATATTTTAATGAAAGGGAAATTAATCAATGTTTAATTAACTTTATACAGGTTAGGTTTGCTTAAACGCTTGTCCGTTTGCATGCTTGACAGATCGCTCTCAAACAAAAAGAAGGAGGTTCCTGTGCGCCGCTCAACTATTGATGTAATTGTTCTGCTCAGCGCAGCATCACAATCCCCGCTTTGTGTTGTACGGGAAGATTGTTTACTTTAGCTCAGTAAATTCACTGTCTACAGCACTGTTCAAACCGGAACACCGTCATGTTTATACGCTGTGCGTACTGTGTACTGTGCACTGTGCACTGTGCACTGTGTAGTGGATGTTACACTATTTCAAGAAATTAATTTCGCTTCTATTCCTAGACTCAACAATTTGTGATTTGTTTTACATTACTTAATCAATGTAAATAATAGTACAGTGAGTTTCCCCGCAACCCTAATGCTCATACGATTTATGTGTATGTATGCATATGCATGTATGTAAGTATTATTTACAACTTATCTATATCTGCGTCATATATAAAACTTGATAAATTAAACTGTTAAGTACTGCAAATGAAAACTGTACTAAATTTAATATAACAAATCAACGTTTAAATATGTACACACATTATCAGATTGTGCGGATGGTTCTGAAGATCGAATCCTATCCTCGGAGAAATGTCGGCGGAGCAGGTCGGGTACACGAGCATTCCGGTCGCCGAGAAACATAAAGGTTGGTGTTAATTGTAATAGACATCTCATTGATGTGAACTGCTATTCATAAACAGGGCTCACGTATCCCTGCCTGTCGAATAGGCGTTCAGGTCTGAGCAGGAAAGTAGAGGAAGTTTCACACTTCTCCCCGGAACGCGGTGAGGGTGGGCTTAAACCAAGCTTTTTGTTGTATGGGGATTGATAAAAAAAAGCGACAAGAAAATATGCGTTGTGTCTGCGGTGAATACTAACATTTTGTATTCTATGTAAAACTGGTGCAACCTATCAGTTTGTATGCAAGGACGAATACTGCATGTGAATACATCATAAGCATCTGATCATATCACATCACTACATAAGTATTACCAAACTTTAATGTCTAATGTAGCAGCGCACCAGCTCGGCAACTACAATTAGTCACATGGCATAGTAAGCACAGAAAACATTTGTGACAGAACTGTTCAGTGAGCTCATGCGGTGCACTGCGCGCCATTGTCATATGCTTTCGCGAACCGGCGGCCATTCCAGAAGCACTTGTGACGCCTCATCAAAATGTTCTGCTCGTAATTTATAACGACTTCCGTTGTGGCCTTGATCAACAACAGCGCTGTGATGATAGACTTCTACTGACATTGAATAATGAAGCCCCCATCCCGCACCACAGATTACAGGTGGTTTAATAAGTTCATGTATAGGCGTAGGAATCTTCACGAGGGACGTTCTGCAGCATCGACATAGGAAGATAACATCGTCGCTGTGCACCGCATGGTAAAAGAAGATAAGAGAGCGAGTGACCTACCATCAGATGCGAGCAAGCTTAGGTATGGATATGAGTCAAGTACAAAAAATATTACACCGAGTTTATGCGTCAGGAAACTGCACCAGATTGATTCCCGTGGACTGGAGTCGCGAAATGAATGAAAAGTTGAACGAAAGTGACTCAAACGCTGTGTTTGACATCGCCACAGGTGATGAAAACTGGATATATAGTTGTGAAGCGAAAACTTAGAGAAAATTTGGTCAGCGGCTGTTTCCTTTTGAGGATCGGTCAGCTAAGGTAAGGAAATTAAGAAATCAAGGCAAAAAGTGGATCGCCTCGTTCTTCATACGTAAAGGTCATTTCGCGACAATTGTGCTGCAATATGAAAGGACACTGTTTGGAGACTGGTATGTTAACTGTTTTCTTGGAAAATGTTAGACGGCAACGCCCTCGAAACAAGATCCCCTTCAATGCAATAAGGCTTCAGTGCACGGCACAAAACGAACAATTGAACATTTGACTGTGGCAGGTGTCGAGATAATGAGTTGTCTGCCATGTAGTCCGGAGCTGGTACCCTGCAACTCATTTATTGGACGTATTCGATCTAAGAGGTCCTGAAGATGAGTTGAGTACGTTAGAAGTTGTCATGGAAGATAACCCTAATGAAGAATGAGCTCACTAATTTTCTCAGTGGTTCCATCAAACGCGGAATTATTGAAAAAGGCTTTAGTGTTGGCAACTCTCCACATGCAGCTACTTTTTATTTTGTAAGGACTTGCAGTGCAACTTTCGAACAACTTTTTAGGAACAAATATTGCTAGAAATATTCGAGAAAAATCTGTCCATGTGCCGGGAAATCGTTGCATTTTCTACTTAAATCAGATGCTCCAAGAGCTGAGCTTTCAAATTTTCCATCTGTAACACTTAATTTGAATGCAAATATAATATCCCGGCCGCAACTATTCATACAAACCGCAGATGCATGGGATGATTCGACTTTCGCGCGTTTACTCCATCCGCGCAAAATTATTAACTCTATTGATATTTTTAATCTCTTTCATATCATAGCGAAAAGTTAACGACAGGTTTACTTTCAGATGTACCGGAAATCAAGCCTCCGAAGGGCCTCGGTGTGCGCCACCTACAAGCCTTTCTTCTATTCATAAGTTTGTCCATCGGGCTCTCCATGAGGGCGCACCTTAGCGTCACTTTAGTGGCCATGACGGGCCCCACTCACATCCTAACGTGTGGTAAACAACTAAAGCTTAAAGCTGAACAAAATTCTTTAAGTATACCCGCAACAAATTCCACTTTAAGTAAAGATGACTCGAGTAAAACTGCGATAGACATTTGTAAAGACGAGGAGAAAGCTTTTTGGGACGTCCATCGCGTGAGTATATTTTGTTTAGCACTTGAAGCAGTTCGCGCTGGTGAGGGTATGTGATTTATCGGCAGTGAAAACTTGTTATTCATCGTATTAAAAATGTTATTTTCCACCGAAATGGAACAACTTTCTGAAGCCCGCGGAGATAAGAATATTATCTAAACATATGTTTCCCGTACCCGAGTAGGCAGCACTAAACAAAGCACTAGAGCGCTGTTCACTATTGCATTTAGTATTAGACTTTACATTGCCAAGTTCATTAAATGTTTTGCAGTGTATAGAAAGTCACATTTTATTGTTCTTACTTTAGTAACTATTTAATAATAATACGTTGTATTACATATTTAATTGAAACGAAGTAGCTTTCGGAAGCAGACTTTACCTACTTTTGATCTGTAACATCTCTCGCCGTTGTTTTTGAACACAGACTTACGATTGGTCAAAGCCGCAACAGGAAATGATATTGTTCGCGTTTTTCGTGGGCTACACGAGCATGATGCTACCCATGGGGCTGATCGCTCAGACCTTTGGCGGGAAGCTGCCGATCTGCGTCGCGCTGGCCGCCAACGGGCTGCTCTCCATACTAACTCCGTGGATGCCTTTATTCGTTAGTATTAAGTTATATTAAGTTTACAAAGCATCTTAAAGTCTTCTCATGTTTTTGTCAGATCTTTAAAGTCTCAACTGATTTTAAAACTGCATGATCTCGATGATTATTTAGTGGCATTCAGGACTGTCATGGCTTTTCCGAATACTTAGAGTAAATTTTCAATATATATATTATTTAGTCGGTTGTGTAAATATATGTTCGTCAGCAAGTACCGGTAATTATGAATAGTTTTAATTTAATATAGTTATCTTGCGTCGCCACTAAATACCTAGAAAATGTTGATTTAATTAATAGAGCAAATAAAAGTTGTTTCCATTGAGCTCATCATCTCAGTCACGGCTCCCTGATAAGAGCGGAAGCTGCTTATGTAACGCGCGCAGAGATAAGGCTCCTTATGCAACAACTTTATTTATTATCTCTTAATATTTGAATGAATAACTTTGTTGCAGTTGGCATTGAACTTAAGCGCATTTTTTCAAGGACAGGCGCATTACTTACTAGCAGGCGATGGCCTACCTAGGTCAACGCTTACTTGAATAAAACAAACACAAATTTTCCGTAACAACTGCCGCGTCCTGCGCATTTACAAAGTATTTTCCGATTCAGGGTGGCTGGGTAACTGTATGCGTGGGCCGACTTCTGCAGGGCATGACGCAGGCGGCCTACTTCCCCAGCATACACACCTTGCTCGGTAAATGGACCCCGCTTTCGGAGAGGGGTCGCCTGAGCACCTACGTCTACACGGGTGAGGTTTATTGAACTTTCAGCTCGGCAACAGATTATCTCCACATTCACATATCATACTTTGTGCGAGTATAAGTTAAACGTTGCCCACTGCTCTGCACGACGACACACGTCGCGAACGGTCAGCCTGCTTGTATCTACATTCGCAAATGAATTTCTATTACTTTACAACCACTCATCTACTTTAATCATTTTACATACAGATTACGCTTTAAACACAGATAGTTTCAAAACACAATGCCGTCCGCCAGACCCTTGCGACTGGTTCATTGCGCGCAGTAGACCTGTGCACAGTGCTAGCTAGACACATCACTATCACACACCACGAACTATTGAATAATTCCAACTCTCTCGATTTTAAATTTATGGCCAAAATAAATGATTATTATCACTAACAAGATGTACACCTGAAATTACGTGTCTCCAGAGACCACACACAATTGCAGGAATTTGTAGTTACTGTCGACGCCTGCTTAACCGAGCTACAAGTTGCAGCTACTCGCGCTTGCAGCTGCTCGGGCTGTGTCTGCGGCCAGGTCACCGCTTCTGCTGCGTTAGCTTGTCATTGAACGAGCATTATTTAATGTTATGTATGTTAGGAGTGTTGTTAAACACGTCGTTGTCCAGGATCTGTGAAGTAGTAAATGAATATTATGAACAGTTCACGCGAGTACTGTCTACTTGCCCCGCTCAGTGTCGCGATAGTTGACACCTACCTTCTAACTAGTATACAGTAAATGAACATTCATTAGCTCTATCAAAGAATAATAAAATATATTGCGTTTTATATTAGTATCAGTACTTTTGTTATTTATAAGTTGGCAACATTTAAAATATGGCGGCACGGAAAGGGCGCGCGGACAAGATGGCGTCGGTCTGTCGGGGAGGCATCGGAGGGTTAGCTAGGGCTAGGGGCAAGCGAGGATAGCGGGTATTAAGTGATTAACCGTCTACTATTTGTCTGACTGGAAGTTAAGCTAACACATCTGTAGATTTTATCAAGTAGATTATTTGAGTGATAAATATAAACAATTATAGGATAAACAGTAAACATAAAAATAAATATTTTTTAAGACTTCACTAATTGTTCTAGTAGCTATGGAAATGGGTATCTCGATTATCTTATCACACACCTGCACTTTGATACAGTTCGCGAGTCCGCTATTTATAAAATTAGGCAAACGCTACTGTAAGGAGTAGAGGACGTTTACAGACTTTACTCCAAACGTTTCCCGGGGCAACGAGATCGCGGCGCACACGCTCTTTGTTCCTTCACAACGAACACCGCAAACCTTTTGCCGGCACAACTTCCCCGCAGCTTCCAACTCCTCGACCACTTGGAAACTTGCGAGGACCCTTCCTACCTCACCACGTACGCACATAAATTAGAGGCCTTTTGACGGTTGCCCGAAATTACGAACCAAAGCGTAAGATAATCTCGTAAATTAGTTTACGACTGTTCAGTTCTCAGTTCAGTTTGTCATTTAAAGTTCGTTAGTTTACACCAACCCGCGATATTTGGGCCACCGGCTTCAGAATATACTTTATTGCTCCCCGACATACAATTGAATGCTTGGCAAAGCTTCAAGTTAACCTTATTAACCTCACTTTATCTGCGATAACTTCTGTTAACATAACAATAACGCTAATGTAACAATATAGTGTAGAATGTTAACTTCTCCATTTCTTACTTTAGTTTGTTAAAATCAAATTATTACAATTTGAAAAATAATCTACTTGCTTTAATGTATTTCATTAGAGCGGGGTGAAATTCAATGAACGAAAACAAAGAAGTAATTTTGGCTCTCGGTCCAGCGGCGCGCCCGCCCCGCGACCCTCCCTTACTCATTATTACTTGGCCTAAATGTTAACTAGTCAATTACCCCTCACAGAATATAATTGTTGTAGTTATTTAACGAAGTAATTAATTCTGTTCACAATTAGTTTCGTTTACTGCGGCTACAAACAGACGGACAGACATTGCACATTAGAATGCATCTAATCGGCGGTCGTTGCAGCGCCCGCGCATTCATGCACGTGTAAACGAAGGCGGCGCGCAGGCTTCCCGCCGTCGTTGCTTAAATGGAACCTCACAGTACTTATTGGCTAACGCAACTAAGTTAATAGAGTATATTTTACTTTATTTAATTTACTTGTAACTGATAAAACCTTTTAAACTTCACTACTGCGCGCACAACAAGTGCCATGAGTCGATTTGCTGTCCATGTTACTCCTACATATAAATAACAATCATATTCTTTTTCTCCCCATATTAAATAGTAAGCAGAGATGCAGAAGCCGTACATCACTCTCATTATATTCCTCGTGCAATAACATGCATGTTGCGCATTACTTGCGCACAGGCCGCGCAACCCCTCGCGCGCGCCGCCGCTAAACCTCCGTTAATATTTTACATGCCGCGGTCCGCGAGCTCCGCCGCTAATTTCAACTTCCGCTTGCGGATTTCCGTTCCCATTTCCGCTCGGTAATTAAAATGTTGGCCAAATCCACAAAATATGATTATTCGTTTTTGTGAATAAACACAGGGGTTTAAGCGGGTTGTTTCAATAGATTTATGTTTAAAAAGCTGCACGGCCTCACGCGCAAACTGTTTGCGCCACTAACCAAACAATACCAGCACCAGCACCAGCACCAGCACTAGCACCAGCAACTGATTTTATTAAATTGAAGAAGAATCAATTTTATTCTGAAGGATCTGACGATATTCTTTTTGAAATATAAATAATGTTTTCAGTTATTGTTATATTCAGGTCAGAATTATTCATAAGTACTACTTCCTGCGTAGTTCTGTTCTCGCAACGCTCGGTCCCAAGGCGCAGCAGCGCTGAACGTGCAACTGAATTCATTAGGAGACGGTAACAATGCATACCTTACTTAAATACCAGCATTATGAAAACAATGGTTAGAACAGAACAATCCCTGAACAATACAGTAAGCGAACAAAGCAGAGTGGAGCGTCTGTCTGTCTGGTTGCATTAACATAAATTACCTAAGACAATATGAGGCCGAACCGCGCTGGTGCGGAAGCTGGTCTGGAGACAAACTTGCTAGTTGTGACCCGATACGTTGACATATTTTATCTCTACTTCGGAAAAAATAGATTTGATAAAAAAATAGTAAGTTTGCGCGAATAAGAAATCTGCAGGTAAGTAATCATTGCGTGCCGCAGCTAGGTCTAGCCGGCCTAGTTAGGTCTAGCTGTTTTACACTAGTCATATAATTCTGTTTCATTGTTTACAGGTTCCCAGTTTGGCACAATATTGGCATTTCAAGTGGCGGGGATGTTCGCTGGGAGCTCGTGGTTTGGCTGGCCGTTCACGTTTTGGTTCTGCGGTGTCATGAGTCTCATCTGTTTCGGACTCCTGTACGTGTACGGGGCGGCGACACCCGCCGATCACCCGACCATCACCGCTGAAGAGTTCGCGTACATTACTAAGGATGGAAAAGCTGACAGCGGGACCAAAGTATGATTTTAAGATATTTAGCGCAGATTGCAGCCACCGCACTCATCAGCATATACTAACACGTCATCAAGCGAATCCAAAGTCCTGCTTTAAAGTGATACACTGCTAAGTACGGGAACTAGTTCCACCCCAGGAATCTTACACAACTTTGCGAAATACTTCGAAATGATGTTTACGCGTCCTCATTGAATGTTCGACCACGCCGCTCCTGGCGAGCTGGGGCCGGAAAACAATTACAAATTAGGAAAAAACGATATTTTCTTTCCAGAGAAGAAAGACTCCGTGGAAGCACATATTAACGTCGAGACCCGTTTGGGGCCTGGTGGCGTCGCACTGCGGCAGCGTCTTCGGATATCTGCTGGTGTTCACTCAGATACCCATGTACATGAACAAAGTGCTGGGCGTCGACATAAAGAGGGTGAGCGAATTAATGAGTATTATCATCACACGTCGCAAGTCCGTGCCGCCGGACACCACCCCAACTGCAGCCCGCATTTCTGTCGCCATCAGTGTACAAACGTTACTGTGCTCCGGTTTAAAGCGGGCTGTATCTAGTGAAATTACCGGGTTAACAAGATTTTATTTAATAGAATACAAAATCGACGAACACAAAGTGAATATAATTTTAACCAACGTTGTTATGGACAGCCGTATCACTTACCAGGCGGCGGCGGCGGGTGGCGGCTGGCGGGTGCTAGGTGGTGGGTGGTGGGTGGCGGGTGGCGGGTGGCGGGTGGCGGGTGGCGGGTGGCGGGCCCCTCGCGTCATAACATATTTGTGATATATCTGTATAAAAGGGATGGGAATAAATTTAAATCATAATCGTGACGATTCTTTTTAACTATTACTTAAATCGGTAATGGACGGAAACTGTAAACATCAAGTTTAAACTGAAATTAGTTTATTTACTATGACTAAAAGTTAACAAGTTCCAAAATATATATATTTTTGGATTTCATAAATATTCTCCCTGGTTCATGTCGGATCAACTTCCAGAACGGCGTGTACTCCTCGCTGCCGTACATCTCGATGTACTTCATGACGCTGCTGTTCGGCTACCTGTCCGACCTCGCCGCAAACAGGAAGCTCATGTCGGTGGCCAACATAAGGCGAACGGCAAATTCAATCGGTAAGCGTTGATCAAATAAAATATATTTCCACGTGAAGAGTATCGTCGGCAGAACAGGTTATTACTAAGTACACAGATGTTCATTACCTTCGTACAGAACAGAGCTTTGTTTCACAAAATGCCTTTTCGTTGGACTTCCTCGGAGTCTGGTGTTGATATTTAATGATCGGCTGCTGATACAATGATACAATGATACAATGATAACGAAACATTTTAAACAATTATTCTATTTAAATTTCACTCCTCAGGAATGTCACTTTCCGGACTCTTTCTTATTGGCTTCAGCTTTGTTAATGACACTATTACTGCTGTAATCCTGATGATATTGTGTATGGGTCTGCATTCCGGAGTACAAGTTGGGTTCCACGTAAGTAAATCTTTAAACAATTGGACAAATACAGTCACATCCAACAATATCGGAGGAAGTGGCGCCATTCAAGGAATGAGCAATAACCTATCTGATAGTCTACTGCAGCAGGCTGATGATGATAATAATTAAACAAAGATAAGATTTAATTTTTCGTTAGGACAAAACTATGTAGACCGTGCGCGATGGAAGGATCTGACAGTAATCATATTCAGGGTCACTGTTCACAATTTCATCATTGTCTTTTTAATAAAACTTCATTTTCCTCTTTTTTGTAGATAAATCATATAGACTTGGCACCGAATTTTGCGGGATCAATAATGGCTATGGGAAACATGATCGCTAACTTATCGGGACTCGTTGTTCCGGTTCTGGTCTCTAACATAGTCGGTGACGACGTGGTAAGTTGTAATATCCATCCAGTGACATTCTTTCCAAAGGAAGAGTCGCCGCAGTGTTAATATTAATTTATATAAACCTTGGACTACTGATGGATAGGTAATCCACAAATCTAATCCAAGTTATTACAGATAACACTATTTTTCATAGCCCGCATGTCCAAAGCTGTAACTGAAGAATTCAATTCTGAAATTCTTGGGCCTATGAATAATTTTACAGTGTCTTCACCAGGGAAACCAATAATATATTTACTGGCTCCTGAACGTTACAATTGTTTTTAACTATGGACTTGCTTATCGTCGACGTGATGCTGCACACATAAAGGCGTAGGTGATGAGGACTTTACTGGAGACCCGCCTAATTATCAGACTGACTAAGGAGCCATGATATTAATGTCATAAAGAACTCTGCTCTCGAATAATAACTGTTCTAAAACTATTATTTTTTTCGTTTCAGACAAATCAATCGAAGTGGCAGATATTATTTATACTATTTGCATCCTTGCAGCTCGTAACAAACTTCATTTTTCTGATATTCGTGGAGGGAACGGTACAGGATTGGAATTTCTACGGCGACGTCAAAAAAGGTAACGGAGAGGAACAATTTCTACACTACTGATTGAGTCGTTTTTACGTTAAGCCTCAAGCATCGGTTCACAATGGAACACTCTGTTTACTATAATTACGATTCATGGGATGAAACGTACAAAAATCTCATTCATTTTGTTCGAAACTATAGTACTTCGTAATTCCAAAAGCAATCAAGTATTTTTTCGAGAGTCAAGATCTGGTCCAAGAGTTTACTTGCTTTGTGACAAACATCAATATTAATATATAAACAACAAAAACATTTTCTATAAAAAAAATTTCTGCTGGCGAAATATTTGTCCATCAATGACATTGAATGGCCTTAAAAGGCGTCGACTGTTAAAGATCTTGAAAATAATATTTTTCGTAGAAATGCGTGTGATACATATTTCTGGAAACTGTGAGATACGTTGCTCCAGGGCTATTCCAAAGCTATTCGCGCTGAAACGGTGTTGAACTACATTCACTCTCATACGTTTAAAATAATTATTTATGATTACATATACATTTTAGATGAAGAAAAAGAGAAATATCAAGCTATGCTGGATATGAAAATTCTGGTGAAGGATGAATCGGAAAAATCTGAGAAAGTAACCTCCAAACAATGAGTGGAGCGATGAGTGCTGGATGCCTGGTGTTCAGCGGTGACTAATTCAAGTGCTAACACGAAACTTCTGTCGTTCGGCTGACAACTTCGGAGTCATCTCGAACCGATCTGTCAAAATATGTAAATTTCCATGTACTACCTGTAAATAAAATGTTTAGATGAGATTCATTACGGATTCTTTATACGGAGAAGCGATGTAAGGAGCGGGGCGTTACCCGGACGTGATACCCTGCGCCCGGAGCCTGGCGCCTGGCGCCTGGCGCCTGTCGCCTGTCGCCTGTCGCCTGCCTCTATGATGTGGTGACAGGATCATGTTATTAGTCCTTGATATAAAAATATTAGTTGACCTATTAATGCTAAAACGATATTCCCATGTTTGGGTGCACAAACATGGGAACCAACGTCAATATCCTAAAACTTTGTGGTTTCTATCCTTTCATCATTGGCGAAGTACCAATTGTTATTTATCAACTTTAATTCATACCTTTTTTTAATTTATTTATTTAGATAAAGGTTTCCCCACGCACGCACGCACGCACGCACGCACGCACGCACGCACGCACGCACGCACGCACGCACGCACGCACACACACACACGCACACACACGTAGATCTGTCACTAAAACACTGACCAGTTCGCCGGCGACAGTACGAGTACATACCCATTATATTATTGAAATCTGCCACGTGCACAATATATACATACATACATACACACACATATATATATATATGTATGTATGTATGTGTATATATTGTTAAATATAAAATGTTGCAGTAATGTTTATTGTCGGAGTAACTAGTGCTCCAGCAGATGTTTTATTATTACTATTATTTAATCAGAGCTACGATTAGTTAGTTCTTGGCTAGATTATCTCATTCAATAGGTTCAGCTCTAAACAATTACTACATCTTTCCCCGTAGTTGTTGCTCCCCGATATCGTCACGTACATGGGGATGTAAGGGAGGGTGTCTAACCCGTTCAGTGTTGTGTTTGTTGCTCGCTTTAATTTTATATTTTTCTGTGAAATAATATTCCATTATTCCCTTTAACTTTACCGTCTTATGCATAAGCAAAATTGTACATATTTTAAACATTTGTTTCTAGTCTTATTTACTCGCTTCTGATATATTCTAGTGGATAATTTTTTTTTTATTATTCTAATCTGTATATTATATAACAGAGTTTACAAGTGCATAATATATAATATATGATGCTTTTTTATCCACAATGCATCTTAAATAATACAATTTTCTCAAGAGTATCGATAACCTTCTACCAACTTCCTCGGTTTGACGTTTCCAGTTAGTGTTCATCTATCATTAAGCCTGGATATCTAGAACTCTCTACATATTTCAGTTGCGGACACGTACCAGCTGGTTTCGAGCTATAGAGGTGTTCATGGGAATGTACCACCGACATCGGTGTTCTTAATGCTCCATGCACTTCTGTTATACGGAGTATACATGTGCATACACTTAGTTTTACTTACATCAATGGCGAAGGTGCTGTCGCGTGCCCACTTGGTCACCCTGTCCAAGTCAGCCCGTATATTACATTTCTACCGCCATGTATCAGACACACGTCGCCAACGCGCATGTGCAGACGGCACCTATTTAATTACGTTAACAACACTATTAACGTACACGTTAAAACCAGTCCGACCATAAGCTGACCCAGTCGGGACACCTGGATTGGTACTGGTCTCTTCTACCTTAACATTATCGACCACAACCAGGAGTGTACTTTGTTTTAGATAATTGCTAAAAAACTTATTTTATGGGCTCCCAATTAATTATTCATTCATCCCTTTCAATAATATTTTATAATGTAAAGTTTCAAAGGTTTTTTTAAACACAATGAACAGTGCCTTCACCCGCTTTCCACTATTGTGGTATTCGTTGATCTGGTCTGCAGATGTCGTTAGGCAGCGGTGGTGTCCCGACTCGGTCGGAAGCCATGCTGACAATCTGATATGTTACTATTTTCTAAGAAGGTGGCTGATCTGCCTCAGCACCACCTTTCCAACGTACTTATTGACAACTGAAAACATGGCGATGGGCCCTTAATTACTATGATGTAAGTGTGACCTGTTTTATATCATTGCCTGGGCAGAGCAACCCGGACGAGGACGTATGAGGTTACACAGGCACACCGTCGCTACGCATTAACCCTAATACAGACGAAGTTGTCCAACGTTGGGGAAACAGCAAAATAATCAGGGCTCATTCTAAGTTCTATAGTGTCACAAGTGCACTTGCTCAGAATAATACGACATAAGAAGTAATCATGTAAATCTTTTGAGGTAATATTTGAAAGCGACATTTTTTACGAAACCTATTTTTTTCGCTTCGGCCCTGGCACGACGGCGGTGCGCCTGCGCGGACCAGCCGCCACCAGGGGGTAGTTGCTAAACCACTTCGATGTGTCCCACCATTGTTTCATATTGATATATGCAAAAAGGCATTTATTAATTACATTACAGGTGCGTAATTTGCCGAATTAACAAAAACTAGTTTAATACTAAATTGAGTATTCATTGCTAGGTGTTGCAGCACGCAGCCACCAGCGGGGGAGGGAGCAGCACTCACAGATAACGTCAAAGCAAATCAGTGTAATAATAACATTACGTGCGTACAAACATAACTGAGGAGAAAATAATGATTACAATATAATTTTAAGGCGTTTAGTTATTCGCTATGTACACACCGCTAATGCCGAGCAAACGCGGCGGCGGGGGCGTGCGCGGGGGCGTGCGCGGGGGCGGGCGCGGGGGCGTGCGCGGGGGCGGGCGCGGGGGCGTGGGCGAGATAGCGCGGTACCGCCACCGCCAGTGCCAGCGCCACCGCCAGCGCCACCGAAATTTCGTTACATCAATAATTACACTAGCTATAACGCCCTTCAAACCGGATCACAGTAATGTTTGCACAGTACCGTTTGTGTGCAGCAACAGAGACGCTACCATCAGTGAAATAGGCGATTATATACTATGGTTTAACTAGTCCTTTAATTCTTCATGAACAGAAAAATTACACCTGACGCCAGACTACGCAATGGAGCAGATTACCGATTAGCAGTATCAAGGATGCTGCGACTGGGGAATTATTGAACGACGACATCACTTACCCTCTTTACGTGTACGGTCTGTCCGTCTCATGTCTCTTAGTTTATAATGAGTAATAGACAATTAGTTGTCGCGGCGGCAGCGTAGCTGCGGTTGTTTGGGGAGCAGCAGGAAGTAATCATCACATCTGCAGTAAATATGTAATATTGTTTAACATGTATCCTTAAAAAAAGAAACCATCAAATAGTGACCTGTTCAGTAGTAGCTTACTGTCGGTCATTTTGAAACAATAACAAAGGTGGTCATAATCGGTTTAGCCGTTTGGAAGCCGTCCGGACACACACTGCACTACTTCTGTCCTGTTGGTTAGTTTGTTTGGTCAATAAATGCGCACCCCGCTGCAGAGGAATTCGGATGTGATTGTATAGAAGTAAAATGGAGAACCTTCTGGAGTAACGCGCTGGTAATGTTTCACTTTGTTCTTCTTTCAGTGTCTAATCAAACTGAAACTGAACAATACTTTGTAACTGTATGGTCCCCCCGATCAAGTTAACTACAAAGTGCCTTTATTCGCCGAGAAGTATAACATCGTTACGTGATATTTTATTTATCAGTAAGTAAATAACACGACCGTAGCAAGTTGCGCGGGCGGCTGTACGTTCTCTCCGCATATTATGTGATTAACTTGAACGATTGAAGCTCATTTGATAAGGATCTCCGCGAAGTGTCATCTCAAGACAAAATTAGTTCCTAAATTATGGCTGAAAGTGAATACGAAAAAGTTCCAGTGGACGAAAAAATTGGTGAGTTGTATCGAATATAGCAGCTCAGTTCCAGGATCGAGGGTATTGAAGTGGGAGATCATTTATCTGATGTCTGTTTGTCGTGCCTTCCCTGATCTACTACTTGAAGAGATATCGACCCCGAGCGTTTGTTCCTACGACTGTGACAATAAAACGTACGGTTTTCCTTTCACTATAAATTAAGTGCGATGCGACGGTGGATAATGAAATGTACTCGTATTAATCCGAAAGAGTCCGGCTCCGCGCCCTGACTGCTGCAGCTCCGCAATGCTGTTCCATCGGAAAATTTATATGTAATATGAGGATGGTAGTTGACCAGGTGCGTTTGAAATAGTAGCAAATAGCTTATGGGAGTAAATATCACAAGATGAACAGGACACAGAAAGATAACGTGTAAAAACTGTTTCACAACGAATCAAGTGTACGATCACTTACAACTTAGAGTTACTTCGGCAAGGGGGATGCCAAACTAATAGATTTTTCATTAGTCATCGAAACATTACAACGTTATCAGGGGTCAAACTCTGCGCCATGTAGACCTCCAATCGTAGCAGAGATATCCGTTTTACGAGACAAGCGTTTAGCCAACGCGCCACGATCGTGTCTATTCACGGTCTAGATTTCTTTAAGATAGTTACGTACGTTAGAAATCGTTTTTTGCAGTGCGGGGTTGTTTATAAATTTGAACGCTACAAGACGGCCGAATACATGATACACTTATATGTACGAGTGGTAACCTTCGCAACAGGAGACGGAATGGTGCACGGGGCCGCGCTGCGGGCGGTGGCCGGCGGCCGGCAATGCAGTTGCAACTTGCTTGTCATACGAGATAACACCGCACTCATTACGTACAACAACAATTCGTTTTACTATTTGGAGGAAGCGAGATGAGCCACCTGATGGCAAAACACATTTGTACGGCGTTAGGATGATGTACACTACACCAGATAATGTTCTTCGCGTTGCGACATAGGAAGTTAGTTTAGTGACTCCGGTAATTTGGCGAACCCACAGGACGGCAGCAGTAGCCGCTGCAGTGCCATCTTATTTACTCGACCTTCAGCAACAAAAGCCAACACACTTTCTCATAATACAATCCTAGTTCTAAATGTTATACAGACAGACATTTCTATCTGACCAAACCCGCTGCCGGTCCGTGTACTCAGCACGGATCCCCGGGGCCCTGAAGCACGCGAGAGCATTTCTTATTTCACGGAGACTGTACAGATTCATTAATTCGTACCGTTGTATGTAGGGTCCGCATACCGGCGAGGGTTCCAGACGTGGACCGGTCTCTAGCTGTTCGCACACAGTTCCGAGTTTGTTGTATTAATTGAATTTTTTTTTCTTTTTTATACAATGAAGTGAGGAGACGCGCAGGACCTTCACTTGATGGTAAGTGACACGCCCGCTCATAACAACGTAGCGCTAGTTAGAATGTTATACGTTATACAGTACACCGCATTGCGACAGGATGTAAGTCTCGTAGCTACAGTAATTGCACAATACTTTATGATTTGATTAATTTTTAATTTCTAAATAAGAGTGTATATATAGAGGAACTCCCACTACGTAGAGGCTCGTCGCGATGTCTCCGGAGCCAGGAGGCGCGAACACTTGATTTTTGTCAGGAATATTCCTTTTGCCGAGTGCAGGTCAGCTGAGAACAGTGTACGAAATGTTACCCCAGAGGGAGTTACGGGGGTGTTGCGGCTGCTGGTTGTACCTTTATATCTTATTACGTTATCGGTACTTAATCGTCCGAGACCCTAACAGATACTGGAGATGGTCTATACTCAAGGGTTTCGGAACTGGTCAGTGCGACCTAACATGAGTTAGTAGCAAGTGGTCATAGGGAATATAGAGAAGAAATGTTAGTACGTCGTTGTTTTAAAAAAAAGAACTTAAGGACGTCAGTAACAACTCAATCGCTGCAAAAGTTCCATGGTCCACTCCGTTATTGTTTGACGGTGGTGGTGGTGCGCCGGACACGGAGCGACGGCCGGACACCGACAGGACCCAATCGTAAAACCGGGCAACAACGAGACCACACCACCTTGGCGTTGAGGTCGCTCTTGTGGGATCGGTATTGTTTTTGGTCTTGTTTATGGTAACGCTCAGTAATTATCTGCAGAGAAGTTTCTGTCTGCGTCGTAATAACGTTGGTCTTGCTCTCCGTTTCCACTGGCTCCGTTACCAGGTCGGCATCGTGTTACACTAAGTGCCAATTCGCGTACCCACCCGCGCGGTGCCAGGGCGGAAGCTTTCCCAGCCGCTTCCTTCGGCAGTGACGTAAAGTTATAGCGTACAGCTGTCATTAAGCAAATTAATAACTGACACGCACACGCACACGCACACGCACACGCACACGCACACGCACACGCACACGCACACGCACACGCACACGCACACGCACGCACGCACGCACGCACGCACGCACGCACGCACGCACGGTCACACAGTGTAACTACAACATGGGTTACTAGCAAACCTAAATTATATATACACAAATGATAAATGATAACGTTGAAGTGACGTCGTTACACTTCTTTTTAATATTACTGTACGCCAGTAAAGCGCGTGCGTATGTCGCGGCGCTGCACGGCTTTGCGTCTCACTACCAGCTCCATACCTATTACCCGACCAAACTTACGTATCAGCAGAGGTAATATCCCGCAAACTTTAATTCGCACTTCATCACTTTGTCGGGTAGTTGTGTACAAACATTACCTACCCCACAGTAACATTTATGTTGTATTGTACAAGGGTGCATCCTTTCGTGAGCTGATTCATAGATTATTTGTTATTTTACATTTAGTATGCTTTGTCCTCTCAAAGCTTGCTGCCAGTCCGCAGGCAACTTGTTACATGTCCCGCGTAACAGGTTGCTTGTTCGTCGTTCCCGTAGACCCTGTTCGTACATCCTGCGCTGAGTACGTTCAGCAGCAGATAATATATTTAGTGCATGTCTATTGTCCTTCAGTGCACTTTTTCATGTTTTTTTCATTAAGTGTTTCGCACTATTTAAAATAAGTCTTTATAGTTGTTTCTAAAGTTGTTTATGATTATGTTAAGTATTCGTTGGTGAAAATTGTTAATTCTGTCTAATTACATTTTACGGATACAACTATAACTTAAAATGGCATAATTGTAAAGCGAATCTGCGATTCATCATCATATCATAATCATAACGACCAATTTACATCCCCACTGTTGGGCACAATCTGCGATTGCTTTGTGCGGGTTCATTAATTTAGGTATCATCAGTTTTGTTTGATGTGAATTAATTTAGTTTTTGTGCATTTAAGTAGAGCCAAATCATGGGACCGCTGAATTAATAGCTTCATATTGTGTTGGAGAGCTTCCGGCGCCGTAGCGATATTCCTGCCTGCAGCTATTGCACATTTGTCATCTGCTAATTAAAAAATTTGGAACTGTCTTTTAGATTACTGAGGTGATTATCATACAACAACATTTATTGCACAGAGAAGGAGGATGTGCAGCTACGGTACGGGTGGGGCGTCCGGCACGTGCAGGCGCTGCTGCTGCTGCTCAGCCTGTGCGTGGGGTACATGGCGCGCGCGCACCTCGGCGTCACCATAGTGGCGATGACGGACCCGCGCAACCACACCGGCGCGGCACCGCCCCCGGTTCAGGTGAACAGCGAGCTCTATGGAGACGTTCCCCAGCCCGATTCCTGTTCGGCCCAACTAATCGAACTCATATAAAATGAAAATGAAAGCTTTAAGCTCCTTTGGCAACGAAGCGCTATCGCCGGGGGGCTTACATACCGAATAATTTCCTGAATTGAAACAATAGAGGGGCGGCGCGCGCTGCTCCGGGCTCGGGGATGATCGGAGGCGGAGAGTTGACCCCCAGCAGGACTACTCCGGCGGAGGAATGACAATTAAAATTGTTTCCGATTTAATATGGCCACTTGCTTCCTAAAAGCAAGGACACAGGCTAAAATATTCTGAATGAAATTTCCTTTTTTATTGTCGATTTCTTTGATTATTCCATTTTAAAAATGTTTGTCGGAGAGACGAATGGGTTTGATAATGTATTTTATCCAGACTCCTTAAATTGCTCCATGTGTGATTGCAGCTATGGATGCACTCCATAAGTATTAAAAAGGTCCTTAACATTATCTATGCACTCTTTTGTGTAAAGCTCCATCACAGGTTAATGCATTAAACATTGTAAAAAAGTTAAACTAATGTTATGTCGGAATATGAATTAACAGACGTACAGTTGGCCGAAATCCACACAGGAAGTAGTGCTGGGCTCGTTCTTTTTGGGTTACGGAACCATGATGCTACCGATCGGCCTGGTCTGCCAGAGATGGGGTGGCAAGATCCCGTTGCAAATTGCACTGTTCGTGAACGGCGTTACGTCCATATTGACGCCGTGGCTGATGGTCTGGGTGAGTGCGAGACGACGTGTCCAAGTCTTAGTGTACTGTATTGAATATTTCCATAATAAAGCTTTAATTGCTAATTAAACGCAAAAGTTAATTTACGGATGGTGTCGCAGCGAACACAATCCATCCGTAAATATTTTTCATATCCATTCCTCAATATAGCTCCGGAAAGAGAAAAATTGTTCCATATCCGGCTGGCGCGAGACGGGTAGTTAATTAATAAGGGATTCTCTGCTAACTGTAATTGGTAGTCTCAGTGGCCGAGGTCACGTGGCCGCATCAGAGCAGACGGTACATTTATATATTCGTTAAACAGCAAACGAATTGCCGAAGCAATCGAGTCCCCAGCGCCCGCCATCCGACCACACTCCCCTTGTCGCGCGAAATGTTCATAAAAATGGTCTCAAAGGTGAGCAAAGTGGATACTTGAACAGCGGACGAGGGTTTATTGTCCGGGGGTTGTTCTTTGTGTATAAAGATATAAGTCGTGCAATTTATTTCCGAGTGTCGTATTCGTTTTGTGGACGCGGTGTAAGCTTTTAGCGACGCATCGCACGGCGCCCTCCAGTTTCTCAAGTTCCAATTAAGATTGCCGAATGTGTTTCGACGGCGACCTCCCTTTTTTTTATTTAAGGAAGCGCCGCGACGAGCGTGACGTTCGCCTGATGGTAAGCGATACGCATGCCCATAACAACGTGTCGCTACTTAGGATTACATACATATCGCTTAGAGACATATTGAGTCTCGTTACTCCAGTAATTACTCTAGCTACGAGTAAATCGCCCTTCAGTCCGAAACACAGTAATGTCGGGTGCAATAGCTGCTGCAGTGGTAGCAACTTAGACGGTCTCCGGCAACAGAGACTTATCACCAGTACACGTCCATATACAAAATTAACATTTACAACGTTCACGTTATAAAAAAAAACCGCCGCTTTCTTTTATAACTTTGAGTGTAAGGGAATAGTTGAGGTGCGTTAAGAATTTATAAATAATAAGGGTGCTTTATGAAAGCCTCAAAGGAAGATCCGTTTGAAGCTGCTTTACAGAAATGAAACGCAGAGGGCGTTGGGCGCCCGCCGCTGATATTAACAAACTTGAGCGCGCTGGGCAAGAAGTAAGCAATAAAATGTATCGTTTGCTTAAATTGCGGCGGCGTGGGCGCGCGCCCGGACCGCCCGCGAGCCGGACAACTCCACCAAAAGCACCGCCTTCACGATATTAACTTGTTAAATTAGTTTTACGAGCATAACGCTCCGTACGGAATTTCTAAAACAATAAGGCAAGAGTTCATGGTCACATCTCAACACGCAGCAGCCGCGGAACAGTTGCAAAGATTAGGTAGTGAAGTTATTGTGAGTATACTGACATGCTTATTGCACCGTGGAAACTGATCTGTGTTTGACTGTGCCCTGTTGTTGCCACAGGGGGGCTGGCGGGCCCTGTCCGCGTGCCGCCTGGTGCAGGGGATGTCGCAGTCGGGGTTCTACCCCGGGATCCACACGATGCTGGCGCAGTGGATGCCGCTGAGCGAGCGCGGCAGCCTCAGCAGCTACGTATATACAGGTACTGTGGTCAGCAGTCAATATTTACATAACTGGTGGTAAGTCTACGCCGACGCTCGCCGAGTGGGACGGTGCCACCGTCGCGGCTACTCCTACCGCCGAGCGAGACTTTGCAAACTTCAGTGATTCCAGGGTGCCTTCAAATGTCAATCTTGATGACTTGTTAGTGCTATTGTACGCGCCACGAACGACGTACGTCATTATAAACAACGATAAAAACTTATTGGACATTTTCAATTAATTGTCTGCTCTGTAATAACCTTTCAGGAACTACTCTGGGTACCGTGGCAGCATTCCAAATGGGTGGAATTCTGGGTGAGAGCCGATGGGGTTGGCCCTCCACCTTCTGGACAGTTGGTGTACTATGTCTGATTACGTTCACCTTCTTGACTATCTTCGGAGCTGCTTCGCCGACCACCCATAAGAATATATCCGAGGACGAGAAGAATTACATTCTCGGAAGAGTCAATGATGGATTGAAAAGGGTATGAAACTTTTTAATTACATTTAACTTCCTGTCGACGTACTTATAGCGGGAAGCTTTCGAACTTCCTCCATCATCTGCTGCAATATCTTCCCTATAAAAAATATTTACTTCAACGATGCTCGCGTCACCAACGCGGCGACAGTACCAGTAGATGCGATGTCGTCACTGCACTACATTGTGTTCGTTGCTTTGAGACTTTAATGGTCTTCCTTATTGCAGTAAGTTCTGAGCAGAGACCATTGACCATCTTAAATCAATTTTTTTCTTCTTTAAATGTGTATTCAGTGACTAATATTATTCTGATTGTCTACCAACCGAGTGTAGATCTGCTGCTCGTATTACAGCGAGCTCATTGCCGAAACCTAGACACAAGCGGAAGAGATTTTGTTTTATGTTATAGAAGCATCTAATGCCGTGGAAGTCAGTTCTAACCTCGAAGCACGTGTGGGCAGCTGTCGCTGGGCACGTGGGTACCGGCGCCTCCTTCGTGTTCTTCTTCACACAAGTGCCCACGTACATGCACGCTATACTCAAACTGGATATCAAAAACGTGAGCAATTATTATAAGTTAGGATAACATCAGTAGCTCTACTTTGCCATCGCACAAATCGAACGGCTATCTAGGTTCGCTACGGGCAAGTGTTCTGAGCTGTAATCCAAAAATTACATATTTATGTTTCAGAGTGGTCTTCTGTCTTCGCTGCCTTACATAGCATCATTCTTCACGGTGGTTCTGGGTGGATACTTTTCAGACTTTTTCACAAATAGGAAAATTCTATCCATCAGGAGTGCAAGGATTATAAGTAATTCAATTGGTGAGTTTATGAAACCCTGTCGCCAAGTTACGTCGCTCATTACATCAAGGGATGAGCTCAGTGTGTATGTGTTTGTGTGTCTTTTTATTGTTGTCTGGTATCCTTAACTCCTCATCAGGTATGAAGGAAATCTCAGAAGTACTTTCTTATTTTGGCTAAAAGGTTGCTCTTCTAAACTCTAGGCTCGGTGGTGCCGGCCATCGCCGCAGCGGCCGTGTCCTACACCAGCGACGTGGCGCTCGGTGTCACCTGGTTTGTCGTGACTATAATGGCGCAAGGCTTGTGCCACACGGGCTGGATGGTGAGCTACCCTAGGATGCTGTTTCGATTTCATCCATAGCAATAAATAGAAACAATAGACATAATAAGAACTTTTCAATTATTCTCGGGCATAGAGAGAAACAAAATAAACCAAACCAAACATTTTAGAACGTGCAAACAAAGAGTAGGTGAAATTGTTTTAGAAGTTCGGTGCACGCGTGCAGGTGCACTTAACAGCTCTGCTGCAGACCGGGGTTCAAAAAGATGCAAAATAAAATTGGGCAAATTTAAAACGCTGTAGGTACATGCAGGTAAGATAACTTTAGGGAAACGATTAAAAAGTAGATATATTAACAATTGTATATCAACTCCATACGACTTAGTACCCACGAGCGTCGTCACGCGCGTCCACGTGTCCAGATGCAGCGGCCAGTGATGCAGTATTGTTTGGTCGGTTATCGAAACAGACAAAACTTTATTTCAACGAAGAAAGTTACCGTATATATAGTGGAAGGAAACCACGCGGCCCGATGAAGTTCTTTAACTTTATCAGATTTGTCTTTGTTTTATAACACAATGCAGGGAGCCGTCTGCCCCACTTACTCCACTGGCGCAGCGACCCAAAGTGCGTCTTGGCCTGCGACACAAGAGAGCGCCAGCGTTGCCTGGCCTGCACTGCCTCTTGCCAGTTCAATGCTTGGAGCTCGCGTAGGTTGTGCTCTACGGTATCCTTCCAATGATATTAGGTCCTTAAATACGAAATTGGCGTTTTATGCGAGAGGAATATAAAGTAATTTTTTTTTGTAAAAAATATTTAATTAATCAAAGTATGCACCGTTGTTATCTATGCACTTTTGTCATCTCATAGGTAGTTCCTTGATCCCTTTACTAAAAAAAACCATGAGGGCGAGAATCAATAAACTCTTTGAAGGCGGTTTGGACTGCCGCATCCGAGTTGAATTTTTTTCCTTGTAAGAAGTTGCCTAAATTCCGGAAAAAAGCCTGCAGCTATCTCTGCAGTGCTTTGTGATGGATCTGCTTCCATAATAGCCTTTAATTCTTCATTTTCCACTTTGGTCTCCGGCCGTCCACGGGGTTGGTTCTGAAGGTCGAAATTTCCAGAACGACAACGTTGATACAAAAAACGTACCGTGCTTTCTTTTGCGATACCAGCGCCGTACACATCATTAATCTTTCGAGCTCTTTCTGCAGCACTGGTGCTGGTGCCGCGGTGGAACTCGTACTCGTAAATGTACCGATATTTCATGTTTTCCATTGTGCGGTAATAAGCTACGCCAAAGAAAAAAATAATGAGGAAAAAACAAATGAATGACTGTTTCCAAAACTCAAATGTAGCAGCTAAATGAATTTATAAATTTGAATTTGGAATTGTTAACCAAAGAGGAGATACTTCAGATCAAAGTGGTCAGTGCGACAAAACGCTAATTTCATATGGAAGGACCTAATATTTGGGTGGCGGCCAATCGAGGTTCCGAGGAACGGTTTTTTGATCATCTCCCTTCCTTAGCAAGTGGCCCATCCAGCGAAGTCTGTGGGCTTTCGCTTCCTCTATCATGTTAGGTTTGTTTACGAGCATTTCGATTTCAATATTCCACATACCGTTCTCTCTCTGGGTCAAGCCAATGATGCTACACATGATTTTCCTCTTGGCAATCAGGAGTCGCTCTTCTTCTTTAAGTGTTTGTGTCCAGGTCTCGGCTACTGTACATCAAGATCGGTCTTATCACCGTCTTGTATATATAAATGTTGGTATTTCTGCTCAGAGGCCTGGATACCAGCCCTTTGTGAAAAGCGGCACTACAACGGAGGGCATTATGAATCTGGATATCGATTTCCCGTCTGCCTGCTTTAAATAAATTTGGGCTGCGTTGATATAAATTTGTTGTCGTGGAATGTTCTCGTGTCCCCCGAGTGTACCTGCTGTTGTTCCCTAACATCCGTTCGAGATTGGCGGTATGGATCTTTCGTGCCCGCCTGGCTAGTAGAGACCACTCTTGTACTGTAACTTTTTATTACAATAGACTTGCTAAATGCCGTGACAGAACCGTTACTGTTCTCCGGCTGTCCAATGTAAGAGAGAAAGCTAAAGTAATCTGAGCTGGTGCGCTTCACCGTCCACGGCGTGGTGGTAACTTAACACCATGCGGAATAAAGGTTAAGTGCTAGCATAGCTAATATATCTTGTACATAAAAAAAATATGGCGATGATCAAGTTTTATTTTCATCATCGGAGAGGGAGTTGCAAGCGATGGTAGACATGGTGCATGGTGTTTTAACAAGCAAAGGAATGAAAGTGAATGTAAGCAAGACGGAAGTAATGGTCTTTGAAAGAGAAGAATGTTTGACAAACTGTGACGTTGTGATTGAGGGACAATAAACGGAACAAGTGAAAGAATTTGTATATCTGGGTTCACAGTTTACGAGAGATGGCAAGTGTGATGGTGATATGAGAAGAAGAGCTTGGAAAGGGAATCAACTGAATGGGGCACTTCATCACTTCATGAATAGCCGGAACGTACCACAGAGAGCACGACTGGCTGTGCATGGAGGCGTGTTGATCCCCGCACTGATGTATGGTAGTGAATGTTGGGTACGGCAGAAGAAACATGAAAGTATGATTAGTGCTGTGGAGATGAGAAGTTTGAGAAGTATAACTGGAGTGAAGCTGATGGACAAAGTGAGGAACAGTGTGATAACGGAGTGGTGCGGCGTGGTTGAAGATGTAGTGATATAGATAGAGAAAGGGATACTTAGATGGTTCGACCATGTTGAAAGAATGATTGGACAAATCAGTGCAGGTCGACCTAGGCGGACATCAAATCGAAGATGTCCTAAAGAGAAGCCGAGTCAAGAGTACTCGCAACCGACGAGCGTCCATGAAGACGTTCATGAAAGTGGAGGAAGCATGAGAGGTGTGCAAGGATCGTAGCAAGTGGAGAGAGGTGGTCTCTGCCTACCCCATTAGGGACGAGGCGTGGTATATATGTATGTATGTGTGTATAAAAAAAATCGTCAATTAAGCAGAGAGTAAATAATCTACATGTTTTTATCACCAGATTAACTATATGGATTTGGCGCCAAATTTAAGCGGAGGACTTATGGCCATCGGCAACACCGCCACCAACATAGTTGTCGTACTGCTGCCGGTCCTGGTGTCCTCGATTGTCACTGACGTGGTATGTACTCCTGCAACCACATTTAAATTTTATCACTAAAGAAAAAAATATTTAAAGTTGAATACAGGCGAAGAAACGCTGTTAGATCGGGAGGATAATCTTCGCTGATGAGTGGGAAATGAACCTGTGCACATATGAACAGGATGCAGTTAAAAGCTGCAATAAATCTTACATTTAGATCATGTGTACAAAAGTAATGATCTTAATATTAATTGCAGTTTAACAAAACCTCGGCAACGTAACAAAAGGGGCACTGTGCGAGAGCAACCCCATTGTCCCATTTTCTTTTTCTTTCGTGTAAAGATAACTCAAGTTATACAAACATCGTTATTTTTCATTTTTTTGTTATATAAGCTAGTGAATACTATTAACCGTTGAACGTCTTCCTCTTTCCAAGGTTATTCAGGTAATGCTGTTGTTATTCGGGTGTTCCGAGCCCCACGCACGTTGCAATGACCATTCATTTAAACTTATCAGTTTTAGAATCTAATGTTTAAACTAAGTTACTCTGAACTATTATCGTGTACTTTACTCACAACATTTTACGAAAAATTCTTTTGGCTAAAAGTATGTTCATAATTTCTGATGAAAAGTTTACCAGCTCCGTCGCCAGCGGCAGTCACCGCGCGTCAAGTGGCACGGGTTGCTCTCAATCTCGAGCTGTGATTGCTGTAAGTTAGGTTGTCGTTCCGGTCGCGCGACACTACCACTACCTGTCTAGTTGCAGCATAAGTATTTCTCTTTTTATTTAGAGCAACGTGTACCAATGGCGTATCATCATGTACGCCGTAGCGGGGATGATTCTAGTAACGCATCTGATTTTCCACGTGTTCATGTCGGCCGAAACCCAAAGCTGGAACGAACGTGAGAGTGAAACAGTGGGTACGTATACTATACAATACCAGTTTATATCGCACTCCATTACACGTGAGTGAGTGTGAAAACTATAACACCTTGTTATGAGTGATAGGTGTTTATTTCTTAAAATAAAGTGGTTCTTATTACTTGCTTCTTTCCATTGTCGTTCATGGAGAAAATTTCGATTTTTTCAGAAGCCCTGGATAATGTAAAAGAATTGAAGGTTATGAAATGTGAAAATAGTTGAAGATAAGGAAAGTCTACAATTCGATACTCCTCTAGTATTTGGTGACGTGCGTAACTCCTAACACTCGCATGCGTATAATAAACTTGTAATACTGGAACTGTTGCACGTTTTACTTAAATTTGTTACATAGGAGCGCAGGCTCTGCATTGAGATGTATCATTAATTTGATTGACTGCACCACAACATATAGCTCTGCACAAACTGGTTGGATACTGCAGCCAAACAACTGCACCGACCTCGCCGTACGCCGTCCGCCTGCCGCTGCACCAGTTCCAATAACTCCGAGGGTCCACACAGCTAATAGCATAAGGTGCTGCTCGAGCCTCACCAACGTTCACAATGTTTTAATTAAAGCTCGTTACCTGTTCCTTTACCATTAAGTCGCAAGGACGTTTGTTCTAGCTGGTGGTGTTCACGTGTCTCCGCAGCGCAATCAACGTTATGTCTCACAATCTAGTCGGACTGCACAGCCTCCGACAATATACGCACACAGGTGCAACACATTACGCAAACGGATTTATTTCATCCAAACTTAAAAAATAAACTTAGAAAATAACGATTCGCTGATAACTAGGTGTAGTCTAGATTTTTTATATTCTATTCTATCGCATTTACAAAACTGATGTATCTTTACGTGAAGTAAGGGAATTAGAGCTTTTTTAATATTAGAAGTTTTATAGCTTTAATTAAGTTCTCAGAACTTGAGGCAAAATTAGGTTAGATCAATTGTTGTCTGAATATCCCAGGAGAGGAAAATTGGTACATCCGAGTTCGGTATAGAACTAGTTTCAGATCTACTGAAGCGGCGACGTGGCAGTAGGAAGCTAATTTACCTCTCAATTGGATCCAACTACCGACCACTGTCTCCGCGGTCCCAGCTGCTGGCTGCTGTTATGGAATTATATTTAATAGTATTGACTCACTAAAGGGGGCTAAAGTGGCAACCCCTTACAGTCACATCGATATAAACTTAGACATACATTTATTTGTCAACACACGTACAACAAATTAACAAAATATAATAATGGTTCATCACCACCTTCATCATCATCATCAGCCGATAGACGTCCACCGCTGGACACGGGCTTCCCCCAAAGAGGTTCCGGGGTTTTATGTTATAATAAATGAGAACAACTATTTAATAAGCTTATAAAATATGGCATGATGAGGAGAAAAAGTTATAAAACTATCGATGCAATAATATCATAAGTGCTCCGTTCAGAGAGCTCATCCTCCTGCTGCACGGTCACCAGATCCGCAAGGAGAGAAATTACTTAACCACGAGTCGGTGCGCGATGCGTGTTTGCTCGTACTGTAGCAGCGCCAGGACCTGCAGGTCACGGCGCCCGTCCCGCGCGACGCGACGCGACGCGACGTCACGCAATGCTGCGGACCACCTCTAACCACCTCTAACCACCTCTAACCACCTCTAACCACCTCTAAGCACTTTGCTGTGGCGAGACACATCCGCGTTTGAACGACCTAAACAAATATTTATAACAAATGGATAGTTTTGCAATAAAGTCATTGTTTTGTCCTGTGCAATTCAAACTAATTCTCACCGGAAGGAGGTCACAGCAGCGCAAATATGCCCCGATATTTGTATTTAGTATAATCATTTGAAATACAGCGACGTACAGGGTTTACGATTGGAGAGACTTGATGGCATGCACGTGCAGCTGAACAAGGTCAACTTTACAGATGTTGAATCAGTGTAGTACGTGCATACAAACTAATCCTATAAGGGTACGCCGGCTTCAGAAAGATCATGCCCCTCAACAAGGTGCCTGTATGTAGACGGGGGTGACACCTCACCTCACAATGCAGACGCAAGGAAGAATAAGGTATGCAAGGACCATTACAATGGAGACGTATTAGCGGCTCTATATGAAAATTAAGTTGCGTGTGCGGGCAGACCGTCAACAAATATTTATTTATGATAAGTGTTGATGATTTAAGTAGATGCCGTAACGTCGCACCCGCAACATTGTCACGTGAAAGATAACCAGTGCGGTTCGCGGCGGAGAGCAGCGCAGCAGCCCCGCGGCCCCGCGATGAAGTTGAATGAGGAGCGCAGAGCGCCCAGCACCGCGCAGCCGGCTTGCGGCGGCCACTGCGCACTTAAAGGTAACTGCTGCCCGGAAACACCGCGCCACCTCCTCGGTGAAGTAACTGAGCAGCACTAAGCAGCGGGGGCAGCTTTACAGGCATCACGCGATGAGCAGCTCGGTTCCCTCTTTCCATCGAACTGTACAAACATGCTCACTTGTTGAAACAAAGTTTTGGTTGAAAGCAAATTCAGTTCCTCTCGCAAACTTTACACAAGTGGGGATCGAGCTGCACTTGACCTCCTCACACATTTATTGATCGGATTACCAACAACAGGAAACTCACATAATGTCAATGAACACCAATAACTTAAAATACTTTTGCAAAGTACTACACATAACGACAAAAATATCCGTCAATTAAACGTAAGGTTGTTTGCTTCCTTAATGTTGTAACTTAATGTATCTTTTAACTAAGATCGTATTATCAATAGAACAATTAGTGTTTCTATAAACAATACAATTATCATAAGTTCGCTCGTAATACAATTACTTAATTATTTTATAAGGTTTGTCTTGTGTAAACAGAAACCGTTCCAGTTTGATCCGGTTTGGGTAATGGCACATCGGTTATAGAGCCTCCTTATTGCCGGTATTAAGTTTCAGCAATACTTATAACAAGGATCTACAACTTGGACGGTTTTTGGAATTGATTTAATATTTACTTTTGCGATAAAAATCGTTTAGAAAATATTATTTTCATCATCAAGCCCGTTTGCTTTAATTCTAGTCTAGATCTTTTCTGATATCTTTTAATCCACTAAATCCAATGAACTCAGACTCGGTCCATTTTAATTAAAGTTGCCCATTTCCTTACATCATGATGTACTGTAATCTCGCAGCATTTTTTGCATGTCGCGGAGACGGAGACGGAGACGGAGACGGAGACGGAGCAACTCATTCATTTAACGACCAATTAAAGTAGCGCGCGTTATTCTTTACCTAAAATTATGTTTCCTCATGTTTCTTCCCCTTCCTACTCTTGGTAGTGATCATTTACTGTCAGGTCAGTGAGTACGTGTACCAACTTCATATTTACTACAAATCCTTCCTTTTTAAATTGCCCCCAAATTCCATAAACCATACCCACCCTTGCTTCGTCTGTCTGTTTCGTTTTAAACTCTGATCTATACATTACGAATATTATCATCTCTGTAATTTATGCTATCCAATTAGAAGGACCAACTGTTCTGTTGCTGCGAACCTTGAAACCTTGAGCTTGAGGGTGATTAAGTGTACCTCCGCTTCGTTGACAACTTATTTTCCAGGTTGGGGCTACAGACATCAGCAATGCCTGATCTTATTCTGCTGCCTGACGACCGCGTACACTATGAGGGCCTGTATGGGAGTTTCCTTGGTGGCGATGACTATAAGTGACAACGATATCCACACACCACCACATAACTTGACAAGTTCATCGAGTGCTATTACCACAAGTGACAACGATGGATATAAAGTTGAAGGAGTACTCAGTGCACTATTGTTGACGAGCCCGGTAAATGACGCCGTCACCTACTGTTTACAATTCAGTTAATTATCCTCCCCAACAGTTCATCGATAAGCACTACTGCTTTCATTACTGCCTCTCATGCTAGTTTGAAGTTTTAATACAAGTTAGTATTTATTCACATTCAAGTTTTTACACATACATTCCTTCCCGCGTCTTCCCAGTGCCAATGGCTGGCTTTGGATGACGAGTACACCGTGCGACTTTAAGTACAAATAATACATGTAACTTTAGTGTAAGTTATCGTTGGCATGGCATGCTCTTTATTTAAAAATTGCTTAATTCCAGCAAAGTAATTAAGAGACTTACAAAAACTACCGTAATTAGTAAGTGATAGATTTTCGCAAGAGACACTCATTGTTTGGTTTTATTATCAAGTTAATTAATAATTGGAAATCAAACTTCCCTGGAGACGCAAACTTCTCCGGACGCAGGGGGATAATTTAAGTTTAGCGAGGGCACGTTGTTAGCAAAGGGCACTTCCATTAGGTCATTTTTTTCTGTTTCAGTATCCGAAATTTAGGTGGAATAAAAAGACTCAGGACGCGATCTTGGCATCGTTTTTCTGGGGGTACATGCTGCTACAGATCCCGGCGGGGCAGCTGGCGCACCGCTTCGGCTCACGGTACCTGCTGGCGGGGGCCCTCTTCGTGAACTGTGTAGTCTCCTTCTCCCTGCCCTGGGCAGCCTACTACGTAACTAGATTCGTTACTTTCCTCTTGGTTACAGAGTATAAGAAAGATTGCGGTATCGGTAACACCTAAATCGACACTTACTCCTCTACCGCAGCGACCCAAAATGAATCTTGACCTCCGACACAAGAGAACTGCTCTACGGCATCTTGCCAGCGATACCAGGGCCGGCCGAGAGGTCAGCGGCCAATCGGACTTCCAAGGAGCGCTTTTTTAACGCTACGTTCGTCTCCCATCCTTAGCAAGTGGCCCATCCAGCGAATCTGTGGGCTTTGGCTTCTCCCATGATGTTCAGTTCGCCAACCAGTCTCCCGATTTCATTATCTTGTCGGATTCCCCACTACCGTCTTTTATGATTAATTTTTCTCTCGACAACCAGGAGTCATTCAAATCTATAACGCAATTATATTGTCTGTAGCATTATTAGCAAGTAGAACCTGAACAGAGAATCACACAGCCTAAGTGGCTTACAGAACGCTAACATGTTTCAAGTACTTATTATTACATCTGGAGTACAGAAGAGTTGCGTTTCACAGAGCCATTGGAGTCTCACCAGCTACCGGCTATGACCGTCACCAGAAATAGCCAACTGATTAGTATGATGTGGCCAAACTTGTGCGCTATGTTATGGACGCGGGTATCAGCTTTTGACCCTGTACTCTTCCAATTCCAAATTCCCACTTCGTAATCCAGTTGTCAGCGTTGATGTTAATTTAGCTTAACCTAAGTAGAAACACTTGTCTGATAAGATAGCTATGTTTTATTAGACTTGTCATTAAAATACTAAGTTTGTGTAAATGACTTTATTTTTAGCGCTTTGCTTACCTCGGAGTTTACTTTAACTTAACGTATTATTTTTGAGAAGGTAATTTCTCAGTAGAAATTTATTGAGATTTACGTCCACAGGGCGGATGGATGTGGGTTGTAATATTCAGGATAACGCAAGGTCTCAGCCAGGCGTGCATCATCCCTGGCATGCACACGTTTCTCGGGAAGTGGGCCCCGCTCAGGGAGAGGGGCCGGTTGGGCGCGTGGTCCTACGGGGGTGAGTAATAACTTGAACAGCCGCTTCGAAATTGTTTATTTTCAATAAACAAGAATACTCTCGCTACGCTCACCGTTCGAAGAAAAAACACTTGAACAAAATGGATGCCGCTCCGCTTGCGATGACGCGCGCCGGAAGCCCTGTCTATGAAATGTATTGACGAGAACATAACGCGGATGTTGTGTGATCGTTACATTACAATTGTTTCGTATGTGTAACGCATATGTAAATTTCTATCAGGGCAAGCTTTGGGGCCGGTGATCGGCCTCCCGATCACGGGCTTCATAGCGTCCTCGCCGCTGGGCTGGCCGGGCATATTCCGCTTCTACGGGATACTTTCGGGCATCGTGGGCTGCCTCATTTGGTGGATGATCGCCGACACCCCAGCCAGACATCCAAAGATATCCTACCTCGAAAGGCAATACATAGAGAACGACATAGGGTCTACAGACGACTCCAAGGTACGGTTCAAGTGTACGGGAGCCGTGCTGCTCCGTGCGGAGCCGTTTGATTAATGATTCAGCGGCGTACGGTCAAGAGGGTGAACCGTCAGACCTTTTGCATGAGAAATTTCTAGAAAACGTTTGAACACGCGGAGTCCGTAATGGAATGTGTCAGCTCTGTGTCAAACGGATGTAGGTTGGAGACCATTTTCAATGATTATTCCGTGATTATTAGGATTGATAAGTTTTTTTACTAAAATTTTACCATACTAAAGTCATAAACAAAATTAATTCATAATATTTATTAAACAACACGGGGGTAAGTGTCGCAATCCCTTTATGAAATAAAATATAGTGTTGTTTTTGTTAAAATTTAGGTTTATTCGGATTATCTATTGCAAATTATGTGAAACCATCGCTACACACTCATTATCTTAATTAATTAACTCCGATGCCGTGCTGAAGCTGCAGCTACAGCTTTAGACTGATCTGTGGATTAGTTGGTGCAGTTGAAACAAATTGCTTGTGTCGTTGCAGATACCAAAGACGATCCCGTGGATGAAAATTTTGTCGCATCGGGGGATGTACGCTATAATAGTAGCACACGTCGGCCAGTCGTGGGGTCAGCTCACCCTGTATTCTGAAATACCCGCCTTCATGGACAAAGTGATGGGAGTCAACATTAAAGCGGTAACTGTTCTCGATTTACATACTATAGCATCAAAACATTATTCAATTAAATCTTTTGTTTTATCTCATACATTCATGTAAACCTCAGGAAATGACGCGATCAGCCCCGTTTTGTCTTCTGACACACGTTCCACAGATTTTACAGCGATACACGGGCTGAAAGGGATTTTCTTTCATTCCTTGTTACCTATCAATATCATCTCTTTTCGAGGAGATTCTACTAAACGACGAGACGAGCATAACGTTCACCTGATGGTAAGTGATGCGCCCGCCCATAACAACGTGGCGGTGGTTAAGATGTTACACACTACGTCAAATTGCACTCATCACTTTGAGACATGAGATGTTAAGTCTCGTTACCCTAACTACAAACTACACACTTCAAACCGGAACACAGTACTGTGTGTCGGCTGCAACAGGCGCTGCGGTGGTCCCTGCCTAGACGGTCTGTAGCAACAGGAAGCTACCACCAGTATAACCAGCGCCACCGTTCGTCGTGTAACTTGCCGTTCGATGTCGTTTCCTCACTCTCATAATACATCACAAAAAGCTGTAACAAAGGGTAACTAGATTGTTTAGTAATTACTTTAAATGTCAACACAGAACGGATTACTCTCTGCTCTTCCCTTTCTTGTGATGTGGTTCACCAACTTCTTCTTCAGCTGGGCTGCCGATCTACTCATAGCAAAGAATATTCTCAACGTCACTACTACGAGGAAACTGGCCAATACCATAAGTAAGTGTTTTGTTTACTTTATAATATATAAAATTCAAAAGTTAAGTTCCTCGAGGGATGAATAGGGGGTGAGTTACGTATCTGACATCCCGGCACGAGCACAGACGTAACATTATTCGACTCCTAATGAGACTATTTCTTAGAATTTTTAATTTGTTTTTAAATACCAACGACGACAAGCACCCCGTGATGTGGCTTTGGGTATGATGGGAGCAAGGGATGTGCCAAATAGATGGTTATTGGTGATCGCGGTCGCTGATTCGAATCATTCCGTCAAGAGTTCATATATTAATATCCCGATATAAAACTAAAGAGTTAACAATATGAACGGTCTCACTCCTTTGGTTACGGTTACGGATATTTATAAACTTCGCCCACTTGTGAATGTCCTCGTCACCAGCAGAGGAGCCTGTTTTTCAATAACGGTATAATGAAATCCCAGGCAGCGTCCCCGCCGCCGCCTGCCTGACGCTGCTCGCCTTCGTACCCAAGAACTTAATGGTGGTGGAGGCGGTGCTAGTGGTGCTCTGCTCGTTCAAAGTGGCGAGTCACGTCGGAGTTTACGTAAGGGTTTACCATCCTGCAGATCTATACGACTATTCGTTACATTTCTCTATATATTTGCTTACGTGAGTGAAAGCAGAAACGAAATCATAAACTGCTATTTCTCCTGCCATTGTATCAAGCTCGTGTTACATCCCTCCACTGATTCATGAATAGCCACAGTGATGTATCATCATCATCATCATTTCAAGCGCTGGCCGTCCACTGCTGGACATAGGTCTCTTGTAATATGTTCCACAAACCACGGTCTTGCGCTGTTTGAATGCAGTGACTCCCAGTGATTTTTTATGTCCTCTGTCCACCTGGTGGGAGGTGTGCATGTATAAATTCAATGTTCCAGGTAAACCACATCGACATATCGCCTAACTTCTCTGGCACTATGATGAGTATAAGCAATTTCATCGCCAACCTTTGCGGCTCCCTAGCGCCAATCGTCGCAGGCTCCATACTTACCGATGTTGTACGTATCGCACCCTCACTTTATTGCTCTCAACTTTGTTCAGTTTAGCGGACAAGTTACGTTGTTTAGGTATTCACCCCGTTGATAAAAAACTACTAATACCTCCTTAATGACCTACCTCCAACAGATTCCGAAGCACAACACAGCGACGTTTACATATTGCTGCCTAGCAACAAAAAGATCACCGCGATATTAATTATTTTGAAGGTCCCTTGCAAGCAAGATTCATCATTGAAATTCTTGTGATAACCAATCAGGATAGAATAAAAATGGCAGTGGAATTGACATGTACAATAAGTAAAACCCAGATTAGATTAGGACACAAATTTCTTAACGTTTTAGTTTCGTAACATTATCGCACCATCAGCTGTCTGAGATACAGAAGAGATTTCAGTGACATCTACTTGTACCAGAAGTGATAAATGATGTTGATTAGACAATTCACGTTTGTTGTTGTTGCTGCTATCCTTATCTCTGCGTATCCGGCAACACGATGTAAACTTTATTTTCCTCTAAATATTGAATATTAAACATGTGTCACCACCACTAAGGGTGCGCTGGAATCAGGGAAATGTACCAAACATATTTGTCATGTTTTAGACAAGTGAATATCTCTGGAGGAAGGTTTTCTTCGTCACAGCCGGACTTTACTTCTTTAGCAATTTATTTTACGTGGTCTTCGGGACCGCTGAAAAGGCCGACTGGAACATCCCGCCTGCAGAGAAGCCGGTTAAAGGACAGGAACTTGGTTTATTGATAGAGAGTAAAGAAAAAAATTATTTGAATAAAAAACAATAATTCTTTCATAAAATACATTTGAATTTTTATTGTTTGTTGTTAATGAAAACCTCTTAATGTAAAGAGAGCTGCAAGTCTTGGTGCGCGGGTCCCAGCTGTGCGGTGGAACCTTCCGTTGCCTGTTAAACTGACGACTTCATTCACTGGAGGTTAGATCGAGATCATCCTTAACTTTAATTCAAAAGATAATCAGTTGAGTCACTTGAAGATGACCGCGATGTGCCAACGCGGCCTGAACCACGGAGCTGATCCCGCAGTGCTGAAGACTCGGGAAACCTTATAGTTTTACTCAACTTATATATAAATGGTTCTCTAAATAGATCGCAATCCTGCGCTTCCGTCGCACCTGCCGCCGCCTGCGGGTCTCCCTCCAGCAAACAATACGCAGCGCTGAACAAACTATCTAATCATTTTCCATCGCAAAATAGGAGTATAATTTTCAAACATATTTCCGGTTGTAGCTATGCGTTATCAATCAATCGCTGTTGGGATCTGATATCTACTATCATTCGAGGTATACCTGACGCGTTCGAATAATCATGGATCACATGACTACATCGTTTGGAGGTAGCTGATAAACATACGTCGTCTACTACTGTGTATCGTCAGCATCTACGCAAGTAGATAACGGGGAAAATATCATCTCTATTTATGTTGAACGCTCCCTTTGAAACTCAAACTAAACATTTGTATGACATATTGTATTTGTACAATAACTCCAACAAGTTGTCGTTTATTATTAAAATCCAGTTCGCAACGCGCCCCCCTCCGAGAGGTGCTGCCAACAAACTCGCGAGGATTCGTGTTATTTGTCAGTTCACACTCAATTGTGTCCTATAAAGCTAACATTCCACCTTACAAATAATCTACTGAACAGTAAAATGATTATTTGTATGAGAACTGTTCCCGGTACATTGCAATGTATCAGCGGATCCATCGACAGCATCCTCTGCAGCGTGCCGAGGTCGCGGCGGCGGTCGCGCGCACCGACTGACCTCGACTGCGACCAGTTTGTTCCCACTTATCCAGTCTGAACCGACGGGTCGAGCGGGACGCTCACCTGATGGTAAGTGGTACGTCTGCTCGTAACAACGTGGCGCTAAACACTGCACCACATTGTATTCCTCGCTCCAGACGTAAGATGTCAAGTCTCGTTTCCCCAGTAGTTACACTAACTACAGAGCACTTCAAACCAGAATACAATAATGTTTGCACAGTACTGTTTGTCGACTGCAATAGGCGCTGCGCTGGTACCTATCCACCCAGACGGTCTCCGCGTGTACGGAGGCAAAAGAAAGAATTACACGCCGATGTACTGGTTCAAGTATTTATAGTGAAGATGTTCCTCCTTTCATCAGTTGTGTTGGAATCTCCCACGGACGGGAGCATGAGAACAATGCGAGCGTGCACGCACACACGCGTGTACCTCGTGCGGGCCGTGGGAACTGTTGCAAGTTATGACAATACTAGCTTAAGCGGACTCGGGAGTCAGCTGCCCTTGAAATAGATATATACGAGAATATATAATATTAACATCACTCCTCACATCCGCTTGTAACGTGTCCGCGGCGTGACTTCGTTTGTCATAAAAGTAAAGCTTGAAAATTTGTTAGAACGGAGGAATGGACTTTGTGTGTTACATCGAGCTGATGATTTCTTCACTTAGGAACACTTAAAATTCATTATATTTACACTTTCAGTCGAAAACGCTTGTGCTTGTATGTTGCACACCGAGTGAAATACACGCGGAGGCAGGCGCCGGCGCAGCCACTGCATTTACGATGCATCTAAACATTAAATCATTTATGCAATAATACATATTTATAAACAATAACATTATATTGTGTATGGTGAGGATATGTTCTTTACGTGACCAGGAACAGGAACTCCGATAAACTCCTTCTTAATTTAGCAGAAATAAAAAAAATGTTCGCGCATAAAATTACTTGTAATTATCAAACAATAGTGTTATCCATATGTCTAATGTGAAAACATCGCGACGTTTGCATACGGGGAGGGATATGTACAGGAAACGCTTAGTTGTTACAGTACTAGTTGCGGGTCTGGGCTGGCGGAGGCTCAGCGCGTCAGCACTGCTATGGACCTCCCCTGCCGACGGACGTCGCTGTGCAAACAATACTGTGCACCGTTTTGATAGCAGCTCACGGTAGCTAACTTAAATAGGCAGCACGGCACAGCCTGGTGTTGACGCTCGGTGGGTGCTTCTCACCGCCATCTTTACTCCAATAGCTTCGTCTTAATCGACGTCATTAGAGGAGACGAAGCACTTTAGAAATTTGTTACTTGGGGAGTTGACCCACTGCAAAGTTTGTTGTAATCGGACATTATCGGCCCACCCCCCGGGGAGTGCGACAGGATAACTCAGCGAATGAGACACTTTCGTTAATGTTGCAACTGAAAGGAAGTACCGAGGAGCTGGGGATATGGTAGACAGCGCCAGAGAGTGCTCACCGCTTCTGTTACTGCTGTAATTTCGGTAGTTCAACACAATTCGAGCTGTCTCCCAGTAATGTTTGCACGCTTCTGCTTTGCAGCAGAGAAAGGACGCCGTGATGCACCAGCGTCAGTACATATTGCACAGGAGTATGTAAGCGGCAAGAAAGCGTTACTTTGCAGGATGTGTTCGTCAGCGCAGTGTTGCACACAAATTATATTTGCACACGCAATTAATCGGACGGGTCCGATGTCGCGAGGTTTACGTGATCCTTCGGGCCGGATGAGACTCAAAATGTTTTTGTAAATTCCGAAATCAAAATTTCACCCTCCAGCAGCGAATGAGTCGTTGACTGTGGTTCAAGTGTAAACAGCAGAGAAGCAATAAAAATCACACAATTTTTTTTTTGATACGATTAAGAGATGAAATGAACGGGTCGTTCAACTGATGGTGAGTGGCACGCCTGCCCATAAAAACGTGGCGCTGGTTAGGATGATATACACTGCATCACATTGAATTTTTCGCCTGAGACATAAGGTTAACATAAGTTTCGTTACACCAGTAATTAACCTTCAACCTCCTTTCAACCGGAACACATTAATGTTTATCGGCTGCAATGGGAGCCTGCGGCGACACCTACCTAAACAGATTCCGGTAACAGATACTTGCCACCAGTAAATCCTGCAGATGGGGCAGTGGATAACATGTGACACCAGGGAACTGAGTGGCCGCGAGAGGAGGTAACTTGCGGAAGAGGACCGGATAAAAATGAAATGTTTTTCGAAACGTGCCGGGGTTCTATTTAAATACACCTGTATTATCATTTTCTTGAGGAAACATATCGAGTATCAGGCATGTAAGGGTTCCCGCACAACGACTCACGGGACCCAAGCCAACCTCCCCAGCACCTAGTGCACCCTGATAATCAACAAATAACGCTCGGACTCCACCAACCCGCATCGGGACGGCGTGGTGGGAAATTGCCCTAATCCCCCCCATATGAATCCCTACAAACGTATAGAACTTCGGGGGAGGCCTATGTCTAGCAGTGGACGTCTGCCGGCTGATGATGATGATCGAGTAATCAAACTGCACAATTCAACTTAACAGTTACAACAAAGTAAAACGCAATGAACTTTATGAGAAGGTGTTTTCTTCCTTTTTACTTATAAATGTGAAAACAAAACGCGTTTAGAAAATATTTTGGGGTGGGTAATAAATAGCACCCTCCCGAAAGTTTTGCACATTACAATCATAAGGGCACGATTAAACGTCTCAGAAGAATAAAACTTCAGCTTCTTTTGCAAAATGGAATTGATTTAAATTGAAAAAGTTACGCCATTGTGGTTATTTATGGAGGTAACTTCCGGCAGGAAACATTAGGGGTGGATGACGAAACAAGGCCCGGGGGCGGAAAGTATAAACCTGATAAGAGTACTAAATATACATTTTGGGGAGAAATTTTCAAGAACTAATGCGATATGAAAAGACTTCTCTTTAAACATTTATTTATGTACAAGTCATGCTACACCCCGACTTCTGCCGGAGCAGATGCTTGCACATCCGCGTGACTCCCTGGAGCGGCCCAGCACCAGACCGGCGTCAGAATAACGCGCTGTTTCCATTATCACACACAGAAGCCTCTGTAAATATGTTATTAAATATTCGTATTAAGAACAAGACAAAAGCTGATGGTCCCAAAACGGCTGAACAGGCTTCTATAAATTATACCCACTACTGGATATCTCAAATGTCATAGCGGTGTTGGTGCTGTGTTGGTGCTGTGTCGGAGCGGTGTTGGTGCGGGCCCACTGAAAAATGGACGTATTTTATGGGACGTGCACTGAGATTTTGTGTGGAGTATACAAACCACTTCTGAAATCTCTGTGCTCATCGATACTTAAACATAAACTTACCGATTTAGCAATAGCCAAAGCATAGCTGTCTACTTCTTGAGTAACTTGAGAGAATTTCACTGAGATAGGTTCAGAGAGTCAGGGTATGCAGTGCTTATTTGCCTGCCCAGAGCGCACGGCCCTGAGTATTCGAGGATTGTTTCACCATCTTGCAAGTCTTTGTTACCTAGAATCATTATCTCAAGAACAGGTCAAGTGGTTAGCCTATTCAGACAGGCGCGCGTTGTTGTTTGGCTGAGGGTCAGAATGTCTGGTGAAAGTTGAATTCAAATGCAATTACAATGCTGTCACGTCAGAGCCGAGCTCAGAACAACACACAATGTTTTTTTTTTGTCCAACAAAGCGACACAAGAAGCTGGAGGGGGCAGACTTGCAGCCGACACGAGTAACTCATAACATGCTGGAAAGCTCACACCTCAAGGTTGTTGTCAACCTTGCTCAACACCATATCATGCCCATTCTGTTACCGCAGTAATTAATTAATGGAAAGCGCCTAACAAACGGAAACAGCAATGTTCGCGCGCTATAGCTTAACAGCAGAAATAGATGGTAACCCAGATGGTCTCTGATAACACTAAGCCTCCATCAATAACACGACCATGTACCAATATTAAGAGGAAAAAACTTTAACGAAGACGCGATCCTTTTGAATGTAACACAATTTACATGACAACTGATTGTAACACGATTGCTGCGTTTGCGCATCCAAGTAGTCAGCAGCGCGCGAGTTTAGCGCTAATCGGTTACATCAGTTAGTTGGGAGCGTTGTACGACACGTTCTTAACGGTTTCAAAAATATTGACTAAATATCAAAAATATTAATTAAATGTCGCTGTAGCTTTGGTTAATTACACAGGTTAACGAGAATCAACAACTAACGTCACTGGCGACGAGCGCAATGTGGTGCAGACCCGTCAGCCGATAGACGTTCACAGCTGGACATAGAGCCTGGCCCCCAAAGATCTGAGATCAATGGTCGGTCATCAACGATCGGTCCTGCACTTCCTGCATTCAGCGGCTTCCTAGGACCTCACAGTCAACAAGGCCACCGGTACCGCTGAGCATTAGTGGCCGTCGTTTGTAAGGGTTCATATGGGTAGTTTGGTGGGTTCATATGGGTGGTTTGGTGGTATGGTGAGTTGGTGGAAGCCAGAGCCTTGTTTGTTAATTAGCACGGTGCACTATGAGCAAGTGAGGTTAACTTGGGTCCCGTAAGTTGTTGAGCAGGACCCCTTACGCCCCGCAGTGGTGCAGTGTATACCATCCTAACTAGCGCCACGTTGTTATGGGCAAGAGTATCACTTACCATCAGGTGCACGTTCCGCTCATCTCGTCGCTTAATTAAATAAAAAGATTATATTAATTTAATACTGTGATGAAGAAATCACTGTTTAAATCGTTACCACCATCGTTATTCCATCATCCACAACACCTCAGCCCACCAAAGGTTGGCAGTCAGCGAATGCCTGCAGGCATTAAGTCCGTCTTTTGTATACCTCGTTATTAGATTTTTAGAAAAGATAAAAAAATCCTCTTTATTTATTTAATTAAATCTAATCTCGAGGAGCCCTTGTATCCCGACGTTATTATTATTAATTTCGCAAAGTAGACAAATACGATCACACAGCTATAATCAATTAAAACATCTATAAAGCGGAAAAAATCCCGCGCAGGCTTCGACATTGATAACAAGGTGAGGCGGCGGCGCGCGGCAGTACCGACCGCAGCACGACGGCACACGGCGGCGCTGCGCGTGCGCACGGCATCGCGCCACACCGGACAGTACCGCACTGCACACACATATTAAGCAAAACAAACGCGCCCTCACATGAGTACCTGCTGACGATATACTGAACTATATATAATTCGTGTTGTTGTGCGCCATCAGTCGGCCGCAGGTCCACGAGTTAACCTCACGGCTGCTGAAGTTCCATTTGAACGTGTAGATCCGACGCAGCATGTCCAAGCAGGAGCCCGCCGCTACCGGCGCAGCCGACACAGCCGACGCAGCCACCAAGCCGAGTGAGTACCGCGCTCCCCACCACCCGTAAGACCTCGCGCCTCGCGGGAGGTACGCTATTATTCATTCACCAGACTCCATTTCTATTTTTATTAAATTATTATCCTTGTCCTATAATAACTGCAGCATTTAGAGTTACTAAAAATATTTAAAAATCTAGACCAGCATCGAGTTGTACCAAATTACGATTTCCTATTAATATTGAAAAAAAATTAAACCGGTCAACAGATGAGAGCCAGCTCCATAGTCACTTAGCTCGTTGAAAATTGCGATGCAGTATTTATGTGCAATAACTTTGCCTTGCCCAATACTCAGTACGGGCGAGTGCGGCGACTGCGGCGACGCGACACTCGAACCTCAGTGTTAACCTTCAGTCATTCGTTTCTTAATTCACAATTGCAGCCTGTCTGCGCAATGGCAGGTTGCATAATTAACTAACAGACCTGATAGGACCCTGCATTGTTTCCTTATCCAACACGTCAATAGCTCAAGCAATTTCATTTCCTACGGACCCCTTCGGGTATACTGTAAGTTTACCACAATATTTCCTGATGATGCCCATGGGAACTATCCACATAAACAACCCATTTCCGGAGCCCGCGACCAGCGCAATGGCTTGGATATACAAAATTGTCTAATAGAGACGCTCCCTCGGGCTATAGTTTAATGTTTGGTTTTAAGTTAGGTCTTGTCGAGGAGTCTTAAACTTAGCTTCGCGGCGACGTTAATTTAATTTTATATCGAACTAAAATTGTATATTGAAAAGAGGCCCGCCGGCCGCGCCGGTGCCGAGCCCGAGCTGAGTAGTGCTGAGCAGTGCTGGGCAGTGCTGAGCCTGGGCCGGGTGCCCCCGCACGTGAACAACAACGCGCTTCAGATATTCCGTACAATCGTTGCCCTCGTATTAAATAAAATTATCACTTAGCCCTAAGTTAAATGTTCCTAATGCTACGAATATATATATATATATATATGTGTGTGTGTGTGTGTGTGTGGCAATGACGCCGGACTATGTCGCCGGATACACAGTTGCACCTAACGTGCAACGTTACATACGGACGTGCCACTAGCGGAGGCGCTGCGTCGTTAACAACTTGCTTATTAATTATTTACGCGTTTAGTAAAAAACCTACTTGTTAATGTGTATATAACACATCAGTGATGTTGTCGCCGCTGGACCACTCACTTATTTGTTGTTTTTGTTTGTTGTTGTTGTGTAAAACGGACATAGTTCAAAGAACTTGTTTACCGGACATTACAAAAACACATTCGCACGTTTAGCTCGGCCACCTCATCATCACCAGGATTTCGGGATGCCGCGGACAGATAACTGAGATGAAGTTAAGTAGAACCTACAAGGTTACCACACCGCTGACTCCGGGTGGGCACAACGAGCGCACCTTAGACGTGGGCAGGATGCAACAGGCAAGCCGCCGCGTGCACTTTTTACAACCATTGCGAGGTCGCGTAGAAACAGTGGGGTCAGTCGCTCCTCTATTCACCGTGACCAGATCAGCCGCGGGGCATATGCCTCCAACTCTAGGATATTATCTCACAGCCACACATATTATCTCAAACCTAGAGATGTCGCATATGACTGATTATTACTTACAAATAGTTTTCAATCGCCAAACGATAAGCGTGTAGCCCAGCTCCTGGAAGAGATAGCACAATAATTGGTGAGGGTCACGCTGCAGCGCAGCCTATTGATGTAAACCCGCAAAAGTAACATTGCTCCGTTTGTTAATGTACGAGCAGTGGCGCCGCTGAGTCATCGCTGGAGCTTGTCAGCAGCGTACAAGTCCCCCGATACATATTAATTAGCACCGTTTCATAGAAACAGTAAGGAGTTATTTGTTGATCAGGTCGCGCGGCGCCGCGCTGCTCGCGGTGTTATGTTTCGGTCGCACGACTGCAACAACAACACCACACTCCGGTAAGTGTGGTGTTGTTGTTGCAGTCACAACGGCGAACTGCTCGGTAACCATGTGAAAGGGATCTTTATATTTCGGCAAACTTTTCCCTCCCTCTTCGTGAAGCCGCCGACTTTATTACCTCCGAGCTGGTGTTTCAGAGATGGGTCCTCCGTCCGTACACAGGTTTGCAATGCGCAGCCTGCAGCACAAACTTATCAAACAAAATCACTCGTTAACTACGTGACAGTTAACTGCAAGTAAGGTTTCCTAGCAGACATTTCAAATGTTTTCCTCGTTGACTTACTCTACTGTCTATGTAGTATATTACGGACCTTTATGGCGTTTTTTTATTAAATAGTATTTTTTTTTACTTTCTTGTGTAACCTCATGACCTCTCGAACTCCAAAAACTTAATTTTCATAGTTTTATGTTTTTTTTTTGAGAAATATAACAATTTTTCGAAAAGATTCCAAAAAAGGACTTTAGTACACACTAGGTAGGTAGGTAGGTAGGTTCTAATTAAAGGTAAACATAAGGGAACAGTACTACAGGCTCGTGACATATTATACATAGCATATGTGTGTGTGTGTGTGCGATACACCAACCCCCGGTGCCGCAGCTAATCCTTAGAATATAATAAGTACATCAGGGCGGAGCCGCGTTTTGTGTCAGAGCACGTTACTTACTCAACAAACGACAGTAATTCTCATTAAATCGTTATAAAATATAATTCCATAGCTGAACGGTAGAAATTTGCGCTATACTGGCATCCAGTAAGCTACTACAAGTGTAAACGTATCCCTTTATCCTGTTCAACTAAATGTCTCCGGCAGACAAAGTGTCAATCTGAAATTGAAATCTCGTTTTATGCGCTCAGCGTTTCACATCCGCCGGCGGTGGTTACAACCGGAAGCAGATATTCCGCTAAATTGTGGTTAAGCAAGACCACCGGCGGTTTGAAGAGGTTTATTTATTTATTTATAATTCTTAATGCCATTGGCATTACTTTCCAATCTACCTTATGTATTGCAGAGATGATGAGGTAAGTGCATCAAATAAGTACAATATAATATATAATACACAAATATACACATATAAAAACACATATAAATATACCTACATATATATATATATATATATATATATATGTATACACACAAATACAACATATAGATACACATTCATGATATTAACTAAATGTTAAAAATTATTTCAAGGAGGGCTGTCCTAATTTCATTGAGGAGAATTTCCCGTACTCTCTGCTCAAAAGTACACCGAGTAGTTACTGTTCTCATATTTAGAGGGAGTATATTCCCGTGAAGAATAGACTGGATAGAAAAAGAAGAATGGACAATATCAGAGGTGTGAAAAGGACACAAAAGAATGGGGTTGTTAAAAGAGCGAAGATTTTTGTCGTGGTTAGTACCTAAATACTTAAAACAAGAAATAAGATAAGGAAATGGTTTAGGAGAAGTCAAAATAGAAAATAGGGTGTTGAGAGCACGCAGGATTCGCCGCTGACGGATGGGTGACCACTTTAACTGTGAACGGAACGCAGATACATGATCATACTTACGATGGTTGAAAATGAATTGAATGCAGTTATTTAAAAGACAGTCAGTCATACTTATTGAGAAGGTCTGCATTCAGGTCGAAATAGCACACATCAGCATAGTCGATGATAGGGATTAAAGTTTGTCCAATCACTGTCTTAGTTCTTGACGGGAGAAAGTTTTTCAAGCGGTAGACAGCTCGAAGAGTACCGGTTATTCCAGCTAACAGCCGCCACTTGTTGTTGCCAACTAAGTGTTTCGCCGATGTGAAGACTAAGGTCTCTAACAGAGGGTTTCAATTCAATTATATTACCATCGTATATTATCGTCGGTGAAGTTTTTGAATCCAGTTTACGGATATTCCGATGATTCCCTATTATTATAGCTTGACACTTAGAAGGGTTAACAGTTAGTCGAAATCTCTTAGACCAATCCTTAGTTAATCTCGCCTATCGCTACATCTGCACTATCCACACTCGCCTGTGCATACAACTGCAAATCATCGGCATATGGATGATACGCACATTGAAAAGCACGAATAATGAGATTAATAAAAATTGAAAACAGCAAAGGAGATAAAATACCGCTTTGAGGAACGCCAGCATTAAGCTTACACCAGGTTGACGAAGTTTCATTAATGCGAACCATTTGCTGGCCTCGTCGAAGATAGCAAGAGAACCAATGCACGTGTCCAGAAGAGACCTTTGAATGAGTAATGATCGGAAGTAGTACGCCGTGATCGATGGCATTAAACGCATTGGAGAAGTCGATTAAGACAAGCACAGTAACGGTAGAGTTCTCTATGCCTGCCCTAATATCACCAGAGACTAAGAAGAGCCGTAACGGTACTATGGCTTGGTCTGAAACCAGATTGAAAGGGGCTTAATAGATTGTTACAGTACACAAAATGTGATAACTGTTTATGTACACTAGCTTCGAGTACTTTGGATAGGTATAGGAGTATAGATATAGGTCGAAAACGACAAGCTAATAAAGGATTTTCAGTTTTGGACAAAGAGACAATGTATGCTTTATGCCACAGTGAAGGATATATTCCAGAATCAAGTGAGAAGTTAATAACATATGTAATAGGCAGAAGGTAGTCTAATATGGAGATAATCATGCGACGGCTCATGTTGTCGCAACCTAGTGCATTGGACTTGATGCAGAGAATAATCTTCTTGATCTCTTCCTTAGCAACGTATGAGAAGTAAAATTCCTCGAAGATTAGTCGAGGTAAAGCCTTGATATAAGTTGTGGTGTTACATTTCGTTCGCTATTCCAACGCAATATGCGCGCCGAAATACTCTACATAAGGTGGACAGTAAACAACGCCTAGGACAACTTTGAACGACTAGAACACTAATTTCCAGGAAAAGAAACTTTGTAGATGTGATGTTATTTGAGGAGGAAGAAGCGATTATTTTAAAAGGAAAGTCACAGCGGAGGTATATAGCGACACCACCACTTCTTCTATCCTCACGATCATTGCGTGCTAGAGTAAAGCCAGTGAGGGGATAAAAGGTCGAAAGAAGATTAGGTTGGAGCCAGGTCTCTGAAATCAGAACAGCGTGAAGATCGGCATTTCTAAATGTCTCGTCCAGTTCACAGCAGTGAGCAGGCACTATTTGAGCGTTAATATGACAAACGTTCAATAAAGACCTACTTTGGTCAAACGTACTTCGCACTAAATCGCCCGACGTACCAGTTACGGACTGAAAACTGTCATCCGAATGAACTGAATCCTTATCAGACATTATAAATAATTATATATAACTCGGAAACAATACAGTTTATATACCTAATACAAAATAATAATAATAAATAATGTAAATAATAAGCACAAATAAGAATTATATTAGGCACGTAGAAGATATCACGGTACTACCGTTCTATCTCTGCACCACTCACCAGCAGCAGACGTAGTTGTAATTCATACAGTATAATATAACAATGAAAGAAAAGAAAAAAAAAATTAGAAATACTACATTTAAGGACAAAGAAAAAATAAAAGACAAAAAAATATATAAAAGGATTAAATCAATCACAAATGCATATTGTCGACAGACACCGCGGCCGCGACGCGCTGCAGCGAGTATCCGAACGGGGTTGTTTGCAACTACCCGCAGTTGTCTAATTAACAATAATGATGCACAAACGTTACGACATGTACCAAATTTACATACAACAACTTATACATTTTTAATACAACTTATATACGTGTGCGCAGCATTAAGTTTATCAATGGTTTGTGTTGTTTATAGAGCAAGATGTACAATAATAAAGTATGTTAACTTTGCTGGTATAACAAAAAACCATGCAGAACAAAAAAACGTATGTATATAAAGTAATGGTGGTACAAGCGAGCAAATTGTGACAATATGAAAATTGCAGTCAAACATCAATAGCAGATACAGAGTAATGACGCAGTACGCGCTGCACGCAATGCACGCAATGCACGCAATGCATGTTTACTTTCCCGTTACGCGATGTGTAGTTCCAGATTTATTTAAAATTTTAAATACGCTGCAGCGTAGTAAATTCATTTTCGCGACTACTAATTCAATCCGGAAGATCCTGGTTTTCCAGGATTGCACGCTTCAATTTGACATTCAGTATTTACCATAGGATATTTGCAAATTAGACAATTAATTTCATCCATTGTCATGATTTTATGTCGGAAGCCGTCAGCAGTTCTTACGACCACGACTCCATCCTGTGTCTAGCACGCTTTCATACTAGTGCCGTTTGGCTTTGCTAAAGATAGCTTACCTCGTCTTGGTTACAAACTCTCTGACTGAAGTTGATGTACCTCTCAGCCCAGATTTGGCCTTCCATACCGATGACTTTGTATCATAATTTGTAAATCTTACAAGAATTGGTCGGTGATGGTCCTCGTTGGGTACACCAATTCTATGACACACTCCTAAGCTGGCAGTAGTCAAGTATTTTACTTTCAACTTGTGGACTGTACTTTCTATAATGGTTTTGCAGTATTCGCCTTTAGTGTCAGGTATGCCCAAGAAAATAGCCCCTTACGACGGTGTCGGGTCTCCACGACGTCGAGTAATTTGGAACATTCATTAATTTGGTTACGAAGTAGACCCAGCACAGAGAACATTAGTTCACGAAAGGCACGGAACCCTTCAGCCACTTTCGCCACTGTATCCTTAGCTGGGCCACAGGAGTGCAACTGTGCGTTAAGTTCGGCCATTCTTTTAAAAAAGCACTTCAAGATTGATCTGAGCGGTCTTTATTTCCTCGAGCTGAGACATTGCAGCGCAGCAGACAATTTATTAGTGAATGTAATATACTGGTGAGTGGTGCGGTGATAACACCACTAATCACTTTTACACATACGAAATACGTAAGTAGCTTCATGTTGAACAATGATATACCTATTGCAGCCTAATGACTTAACCTATACTATTTAACTTACACTTTTACGAAATTCGTTAAACAAGAAGACGTGTTAGCACTTCTGCACCTACCGCCAGAAAAAATATTATAAAACCGTCAAAGATTCACCGTTAGTTAATTTGCAAATGATAATATTCAATAAATCGTTCAGGCAGCGGCAGCAGCAGCGCCAGCAGCAGCGACCGCTTCGGTTTGATGTATACATTACTGCAGGGTGCTGGACTCCTTAAGCAAAATGACTGGGCTCGTGTCGACTACTTTGAGGCGACGAGTGCAGTGCGACGAAGTGTAAACACCTCAAGCGATGGCTCATTGTTACCGGCCGCAGTACGACATGCCGCCCCGCCTCGCCCCGGCTCGGCCCGGCTCGGCCCGACCCGCCCCGGCCCGGCCCGGCGGTCGCGGCGCTCTCCCTTGTAAGAAAAGGCTCAACTTATTTTTATTACATTTTTCAGAGTCGCTGCTCGGCGTCCGCCACTTGCAGTGCATGTTGCTATTTTTGGCCATGGTGTTCGCCTTCGCCATGAGGGTCAACATGAGCATGGCGATCGTAGCCATGACCGATAGCTCCAAAGATAATGTACGTATTCAAAGAGGGGAAACCGATACAAAGAGACAGAAAAGATGTAGTTTTTTGACGTAAACCGAGTATTATGGTTATGTTGACATATCGGACCTATTTGTTATCGCGGCCCGGGCTCTGCTGCCAGCGCTCTGCTGCCAGCTGGCGCCGCAGCCGGTTGGTGCGAGGGTCGGCGCCGCATTGCTCGCATAAACATTCAATTGTTCGATTTTTCCAACATTCTTGATCCTTTTCACTGTGTGTCGGCACCATACATTTAAATATAAACAAATATTAACACTCATCTACTTATAGTTGCTATTCTTCGTATAATACATTAACAGATGTTATCTCACAATGCCCACTCAGAGTACCGTGCAAATCTATCAGTCATGGTCTGTTTTGAGGACTTTAAACTTTTGCTCAATTCCATTACAAAAGATGTTTGTTACCAACAGCCGGTTTACTTTGTGCGTCACGATGCCTAGCGCGGCGCCGGGCCGCGACGCCCGCGCAGCGCCGCCCGCGCAGCGCCGCCCGCGCAGCGCCGCGTCGCGCCTCCATCCATCTACACTCGATATGTTATTGACAAACGTCCGAGGACTTGAGCAGATAACAGTAAAACACCTTCAAATCATATCTAAGTAACATCGTGTTAGTGTTACTAAATTAGTAAACAACAAAGTGACAAGTGTTGCACTTGACAGCAGCAGGTGTGTTGCGTGATATACGTGAACACTCCTGCGTGCGCCATTAGACAGGTTATCATTAGGTTATCACACACAGGCTGAAACGTCGCTCAGTCAACTCAAAGCAGCTCTCCAGAAGTGTAAATCTACAGCAACGTTATTGACACCAACTTTTCATCGTTCCGCAGAATTGTTGCTTTGCATATTTATGTCACCTCTATCTGAAAGTCGACTAATGAAAATAATTTATAATATGTTAGTACACTTATTACATATTTAGTACAGGTCCTTGATTCAATGCTCGACGCCTGAATAACTGTTTACACAATAATAATGAAATATCAGTTTCAAGTTGTCCGCTCATGTCCTAGCAATGATTTATAGACCACCAGCTCTACTCTGCCCGCTTTGCTGGCCGTGACGAAGAAGTAGACTTCAAATTTGTCAGTAATATTCCAGCCCGGCGGCATCACGTCGGATCTCGGGCCCCTTCTTGTTATTAATATCCCCCATAATCCCTTTTGGGGGTAACATTTCGTAAAACCCTCAACAAAAGCAATACTCCTACCAAATTTCAAGGGTCCAGGCCTCGCGGTTCCAAAGATATCGCGATGAGTCTCTACATGAAAACAAAACATATTTAAATATATATATTGAAAGTGGGGCTTGTTTGTTCGCCAATCACGTGAAAACTAGTGAACGTATCGACACGGGAACATGAGCATTCGATCTGGAATGATCTGTATATGTATATAGGCTATTTATTTCTTTAATTTTACAGATACTTCATCATTCAATTTCCAATTACTTTTCTAATTAATTAAAACTTCAAATATAATTTTATATTACGGTTAACGAAGCGGCCGCGGAACAGCTAGTACATGTGTGTGTGCGTGTGTGTGTGTGTGTGTGTGTGTGTGTGTGTGTGTGTGTGTGTGTGTGTGTGTGTGTGTGTGTGTGTGTGTGTGCGCGTCGTATATATAAACGGCCAGCGGATTCAAACCTGCGATGGCTTTATGGGTAAGACAATTTGTTGTAACACGCGCGCGTCCATATAATAATGGAGGGGAGAATGTAGGGCGCGTCATTAATCAACATTCGCCTCGAGATCGTATGCTGCAAAGCACACCCGTTCCCGCACCACTGACACCCTCCCATCTAACAGATTCCGAACCTTAGACCCTTGCGAGTGTATTCAAGTTTGACTAACCACGCCCTGTTGCGACGTGATCTGGTCATCGCACGTCGGAGTTAGACAATTGTACAAGGCAACTTTATCATGTTCCTAAGCACATTCACGCGACGACAGAGAGCAGCCTCCTGCGATGCTGTTGCAGCAGACATAAAAGTTTTTATTCATCGAAGTATTATCATCATCATCATCATCATCATTTCAACCGATGGACGTCCACTGCTGGACGCGGGTCTCTTGTAACATCGAAATGCATTCAACATTTAATTGACATTGACGTACCCGCTACGCACAACTTATTTTAAAGTAAAACAATGTTACCGGAGACATTACTTGAACGTCTTCTGCCTGCTCCTGCTGCATGCGTGACAATAAGTGCAGCCGGTTCTAAATGAACGGCTGAAACCCCCCAAAAGGTCCATCGTGGGCGCCGTGCCACCCCTTCAGCCTCGGCTACAGCGCAATCGCTGGCAATACCCTGGCAACCTCCCCTGATGGCGACGATGTTGTTGGCAATAAATTATTATTTCCCGTTAGGACAGCGGGTCCATGTCCCCCGGGCGGCCCCGGGGATTTGGAAGGGTAAGCTTTTAACGGTGTTCGGACTTCGGGGATTCCCTTATTTAGGTGTTTGTATATTATATTATCGAGTTTGCTAAATTGACTAAGGAAAGGAAATTCTCTGTAGGATGGCAGCCATTTGCTATAAAACTTTTGTATCGCTGTTAAAAAGTAATCTCGTTTCCTTATTTCTTATGTATACACGCGCTTTGTTTGTTTGTTTATTTATTTATATATTGCTCTGCTTGTTTAAACATAACCGGAAGCGACGCCGGTGGGTGTTCTCGTACAACTGCGACGCGGGTGTCTTCTAGTAAAGAGTAAATAGTCAGCTACTGGGCGAGTGCGCGTTACTACCACAGACCACATCGCCACTTAACATCCGGTAACATAGTGCTCAAGTGCTGACCTTGCCGATTTATAGATAAAACTGAATAAGTTACCGATATTTTAGTAATGAACCCTTTTTCTATTCGATTTGTTTGCGTAAACTTGGCCGACACTTAATATGCTCACAGCGAGGATGGGATGCTTTCTCTCGCAGAAAAAGAGTTTAAAAATCTGTCGCGATGTTTCTCTTCTTCGGAAACCCAAGGGCAGTGGGTAATACGATATATATATATATACAGTGTATTAATGGAGTGGTGCGGCGTGGTTGAAGATGTAGTGACAAAGATAGAGAAAGGGATGCTTAGATGGTTCGGCCATGTAGAAAGAATGTGTGAAAGAAGATTAACGAAAGAGGTATACAAGGTAAGAATGATTGGACAAATCGGTGCAGGTCGACCTAGGCGGACACATTTCGATCAAATCGAAGATGTCCTAAAGAAACGTCAGGTTAAGAGTACTCGCAACCGACGAGCGTGCATGAAGACGCTCATAAAAGTGGAGGCAGCGAGAGAGGTGTGCCAGGATCGCAGCAAGTGGAGAGGTGGTCTCTGCCTACCCCATTGGGAACGAGGCGTGATATATATGTATGTATTATATGTATACTGTAGTTGAACGTCCGTCTGCAGCGCCGCGCTCTGTGTTGGCTGGTGTGGCTGTGCCAATTGTAATGTTTACCGACCAGGTCGGTGGCTGCAGCGAGAGTGTGCTCAGCTGTTATTTAATTAACCGTCCGTTTGTCGTGTTTACTGTTATCGTTACTTGTTGTATATTTCCAGGCCTTCGATTGGAGCATACAGACGCAGTCGGTGATACTGTCGTCGTTCTTCTGGGGCTACGTGGTGCTGCAGATCCCGGGCGGGGAGCTCGCCGCTAAGTTCGGCGGAATGATACTAGTCACGATCTGCATCGCAATCAATTCCGCAGTGTCCCTGCTCATACCTGTTGGATCCAAATACGTTAGTGCCGCGATACTTATTAGCCAAGTTAAAGTTTCCACCGGTGAGAAGATGAACATCCACCACGTAGTGATAACTTATCACCGGCTAGGCTGACGATGATTATTAGCCTCAAGTGAATTGTCACGTCAGGTCGATATTACTTAATAATCAATGCTTTAACTTTAATTTTCCATTCACACGTCTCATCACTGCTGCAGGGCGGCTGGCAACTTGTCTGCGCCTGTCGTGTCATTCAAGGCCTGTCGCAAGGTTTCCTCTTGCCCTGCATGCATAACCTTATTGGCAAGTGGGTGCCTCTGGAGGAGAAGAGTAGACTTGGTACTATTATTTACGCTGGTAAGTATTCTGTGCCGTTACAGGATATCTCATCTCAATACTTTGATTGACTACAACTTTTGTTCAGCTGTCTTTACTAACTTACTGATAACCGTTCATAAAGATATTAAAGGAATTAAAAAACCGTTTTCTAATGGCATTAGTAATGTTGCTGGATTGTTTCTCCAGGAGCCCAGTTCGGCACAGCTCTGCAGTTGATAGCGTCCGGATTCATCGCCGAGTACTGGGGCTGGCCAGCCATTTTCTACGCGAACGGTGTGCTCGGAGCGATCTGGACAGTTGCTTACGTGTTCCTGGGAGCCGACTCGCCGCAGTCGTCTAGGATGATCAGTAATGAAGAACGACTGTACATACAAACGTCTCTGGGCCACATCGGTGTGCAGAAGGTAAGTGTTTCATGAACATTCTACAATAGCGTTAATTTATAACTGACTAACATTCACTTGGTGCTCGTGCTCGCTCGTGCTGCTATCTGCAAGAAATTAGAAATGCAAATTTCTGCAAACGAGCGAGTATAAATCCTCACCTTGACACATAAGAGAGCACACCACATCGCGTGGCCTTGCAAACGAGAAATAATGACATTCGCAGAAATGTTGGAGGCCGCAGGCTGATCCATCGAGTGTTCGGTGGAAAGACCTAAGTGCAGCGTCCGAGTCGTTTGTTGTGGTACTCTACAATAAACGACTCGAACGCTGCACTTTTATGGAGACACAACAGTTTTTGTAGAATTTTACCTTGTAGCTGTAACACAATTAACAATATTTATTAATTACAACTTGTACTGTAACTTATATCCATTATTTATTTGACAGAAATTAAAGACTCCGTGGAAGAAGATATGGACGTCTCTTCCATTTATTTCCCTTATTATTGTACACTGCGGACAGAACTGGGGCTTCTGGACCCTAATGACGGAAATACCCTCGTACATGAGCCAGGTGCTGGGCGTAGATATCAAGGCGGTGAGTCCCTTGCAATCCACTTTTTTATACCATGTTGTCGTAGTAAGCTCTCCTGATGCTGCGCGATGCGCTCTACTGTAACTGTACACCGACTTTGTGTTATCATTTAGATTGAATCGGATCATAATCATCTAATAAGTACGTTGTCCCTGAACGCTAAAATGGTTCTTACCTTGATCGTTTTCCGCCAAAAAACCTACCCCAATAATAATGAAAATCATGTGTATGTGTTGATAAGTAAAAAATATCGTACCGTTTTCATTCGCCATACAATTACCTTATCATTTAAAATATTTCCAACATTTCATGAAACTCTGAAACAGTTTCACCGTGTACCACATTTAAAAACGAGATCAGAACTTTCATTAAACACCCAAACTGTCCCGCGAACTCTCATAACTTCCTGCGCCAGGACATCGCTAATCCGAACGAGTTATCCTTTTAGTGGTCAAAGTATGATTTAAAATCCTTTTTCCATATTAGTCCTTGTGTTGGTTTACACCTATTAATATTATTTATGTCCACATTTCCTGCAAACACCTCACAGCCGTATAACGCGGGCGCAATTACCTGAACAAAGTTTTTCTTTCCAGTACTGATATGTTGTTACCGTTTCCAGAACGGCGTAATGTCCGCCTTACCATACCTCGCCATGTACCTGTTCAGCTTCCCGCTGGGCTTCTTGTCCGACTACATTCTGAAGAAGAACTGGCTAAACATCACCGCCTGCAGGAAACTCTCCAACTCCTTCGGTTATATTTCTTTTAACATTTTCTGCCACTACTCTCTGCAGTTCATCCTGCAGTTCCGTAAACCGGGAATGTATTTATGATGATAAATAAGAATCTATATTTTAGTATTTCACATAGTTAAGGGGTAACAACATAAATATAACATCGCCACCAGATGACGGTGAAGTTTATTGATTTTTGTATTATATGCTTCTTTAAATCCGGTTGACATAATGTTTTATAGAAGCTTTAGCTACCTCCGATTTAATATGAGGCTGCTTTAAAGGGACGGGATGGGATGAGATCATGCTGGGGTTATCGATAGCATAGCGACAGGATCGGATTGGAGAAGACAAAGTTTCCTCTCGCACGGTAAAGCTAACTCTCCGCAAAAAAAGTACTATTTTGTAAAGTACGATACAAAAATAAATTCTGCTCTTACATATTTTGTCCTCTGTACAATCCGACTATACATGAAACAGTTTGATTACGGGACTCGCAGGTCACTTCGGGCCCGCGGTGGCGCTGGTGGGGCTGTCGTACGTGCCGGCCGGGAACGTGGCACTGGCGGTGGGGCTGCTCACCGTCGTGGTGGGGCTCAACGCGGGTCACTACACTGGCTATCTGGTCAGTAACTGAAATACGTTCTAATGCATTTCACATAAAATCCATCGGCAGACAACGTGCAGCAGGCATTGAACTTGTTGGACCCGTTCCGAACTATTATTATAGCAAGTTATAAAAACGAAACAGAGAGAACGACACATTTACTGTCGACCCATATAACATAGAACTTATTTTTTATTAGCTGGTGCACATCGACATGGCGCCTAACTTCGCCGGCACTCTGATGGGCATCACCAACTGCATCGCCAACGGGATCTCCATCGTGGCGCCGCTAGCCGCCGGAGCCATACTCAACGACGAAGTGAGCGCCCACCCCCGCTACCTTTGATTATTCAATAGCATCACACGGCGAGTCAACTTTCACAAATCCTAACAGGGATGAATTGTTGAAATTGATTAAATAATGATACATACATTTCCGGTTTAGTAAGCGGTAAATCTTGTAACAATAAGTTAAAAGGTTTGCTGTCATGACAACAGCGCGTGAACTCGCGCGCTGGCACTAAACCCTTTCCAAACACGGGCTGGGGGTTATTCTTTCGTTTTATGGAATCTACTTCAGCACTTAAATAGGAAAGGAATGCACACAATTGTGGGAAGGGTAAAAGCTCTATACTCGCATATCACTATACAGACGGACCCCAACGAGTGGCGCAAGGTGTTCTACGTGTCCTCTGCGATATACATTGCGTGCAACGTTTTCTTCATCATTTTCGGCACCAGCGAGAGACAGCAGTGGAACGAGCCGGCCGCCGACGAGGACCTCGCCGCCAACGGTAAGTGCAGTACTTAGCCGCTCAACGGGAAAACCAACAATAGTACTGATGATAACGTTACCGCAGTTACCATGTAATGTTCGCCTATGCCCACTCCTGAATGTGAAGTGGAGCCTGCTAACAAAACCTTTCAAGTGGCACTCCATAACCATGGCTCTGCAGACGTCTTGTTTATCAATAACCGTCGGCGTACAATCGCGGTGTATAACATTACTGTGTGTTAGTTAGGGGGGTCCTATTATTGAAGCAATTGGTGCAACGAAATGTACCACCTAATAACTGGCGGTCACTTCGAAGTGTTAAATAACCTCTCGGAGTGTAATGTGGTGCTGTATGAAATGAAACCCAAGAGGCGCCTCGCTGTAACGGGCGGACGTGGCTCGGACCGGGTCGGCCGGACCTCCTTCACTGCATCTACCTGCTTAGTGTTTATTGACGAAACGACACAATTCTTACAAAATTCGTAATGTTATATTACATTTTGTATACAAATGTACAGCTCCAGTACTTGTTTTATTACTTCTCACTGGTACAGCAAAACTTTTTTTGATACCTATTTTAACAAGCTATTGTTGTTTATGACGTCATAATAATGATAACTTTACTTTTCCAGACACAACCGCGAAAAATAAAGTGGAGAAGGTGATTTAAATTAAGATATCAGCTGCGAGTGTCCTTGTACCTGATTGTAAATACACGAAATAAAACTATACAAACAGAAATGTATATTTTTGTATCATTTTGTTGATGTTTGTGTAAACAAACAGGGCGATGCACGAATTGCGGACAACAGTTGTTTAACGAACACAACGGCTTGCGAAGGTCGTTAACCCCGGACGGTTATCTAGTTTCCTTCCCTTTGTTTAACAAGGTTCCCACAATTAAAGTATATTTTCCTCGATCTAAAGATTTTCCGTATTTTTCTCGTTTCTACCAAAATTATTTGTAGTAATGTCTATTGAAGTATTCGCAAGAGATGATAGATTATGCCGCAGAGCGCCGCGCAGCAGGTGGCGCGGCTGATTGCACCGCGATATATATTGCCAGGGTGTCTACTCCTGGTGCGGAGGGGTGCGGTAGAGTGCGCTGCCAACTTAATGTCCCGCGTGTAACGTGGACCTCTGTCGCCAGCTACATTATTTAATAATATAATAAATAAAATCCAGGTGATAAATGGCATAACCAGCAGCGTGCACAGAGTTTTCGAGAAGGGAATGAATGCTGCAGCTAAAATCTCTGTGCTTATCTATTTATACCAATTTACGTCCCCACTGTTGGGGCACAGACCCACCCTCGAGGTGAGGGCTATAGAGTCATAGTAACCACGCGGGCTCAATGCGGATTGGTGACTTCACACACACCTTACAATAAATTTGAATTCCTGTGCAGGTTTCCTCGCGACGTTTCCCTTCACCGTTTGTATTTCGCTGCTGTTACTAAAGTTCACAAATGTACATAACTTAAATATTAAAGTCATCGCTACATGCCGAGAGTCGAACCCGCGACCTTCGGAATGAAAGCCGCACGCTCTAACCATTAGGCCAGCGAGTTTATCTATACTTAAATACAATCTTGCCAATTCCAAGTCAACATAGTTACGTACCCATTGAGTAATTTAAGAGATTATTATTTAGATAGGTTCCAGAAGCCAGGTGTGCAGCTCATAGCTATTGGACTGTTCAAAAGCGGCCAGCACATGTGCACCAGTGGCGAGTCATACTGATACACTTAATAATGCAGTAATTTCATTACGATCATGTTGAGGAGGTACAGTCGCAAAGCAGCTCCTGTCACCAAGCAATAACATTGCTGTGTTCCTATCTGAAGGCCACTGTAGCCTGTGAAATTTTTCTTTGGTAGAGAACAAGACGTAATTATCTGCGGTAATTAGTATAGTACAGTACATGTGAAACTCTTCTACCAGCTCGTGTCATGAACACAAAAACATGTAAAAATTTTACCAGTAAGTATCCCGCGCCGCGTCACCTGCTGAGAGGAACATGACGTGAGGGTGTCGACTGCGCGGCCGGGGCGACGTCCGGCAGCGCGCTGCCAGTAGCCAGCAGGCTAAATGGGTTTCCTTTCAGAATAATGAAGCTAAGTTTAAATAAAAAAAATTGTATGTTGTTAAAATACCTCTCGGGCGACATCCGTCAGCTAGTATAATGTCAGCGGCAAAACACTATAAACCTATTGCGATAAGGAGACGAGGTGCTGTCTGCAGGCGATGCAACACGTGCGCAAACAATGCAAACAATGCTCCAGTGGCATGCGTGCCCATCGAAGTTCTGGTGGTACCAAGGTACCGTGTACAGGGTATTGTCCCGTCCTTTATAATTAATTAATTAAATTGCATCGCTGCGGGTTGGATCCTCCTCCGCCGTAATTGGATCATGAGGTTGCGGTGGAGATATGCGTCGTATTCACTAAACTTGACTGAGTGCCGTAACTTAGTCCGACTTATTTACCAGTCTACTGGTATTGGTTCGACGGGAGACCAGATCGCGCAGAGCGGGGATTAGCTGACTTGGGTCTAGTTATTGACGTATAGTAAGTAATGTTGGCTCGCCGCGCGGCCGGTGGATGCGCGCGCGTCGGTTGCATTGATAAATTATAGTTGTGAAATAACGTTTGGAAACAAAACTAAAAAAAAAATTAAATATATTTTTTCGCCAACAATTTAACTGATGAAAAATAAAACATGTGATTAAAATACAAAGTGTTACAAAAAGTTGTATAAATCGTCGTTTTCCATATAGTTTTGATATCAAAGGTATCTTTATTCCGTACTCTCTTCAGCGGACATCAATATTTGTTTACATACTAAACACAAGTTGGCTTTTCTTGTTATTCCCTCTGCTCCGGCGTATATATTACTGGAAACTGGCAGCTTCACGTTCGTCTCTTGGCATATTTTTTTTAAGGTACAAATAAAAATTTATATAGTGAAGGTTAATGAACCAAACTCAAATATTTTTGAAACGAAATAAAGTAAAGGTTCAAGCGACGAGCGGAGCGGCGAGCGGAGCGGCGGACACTTCTGCCCGTGATGCCCTTCCCGCCAGTACTTGCGATGCAAATATTCAATGAATCCACCTCATCGAACTGATTATAGTTATGTACCGGTAATTAAGTCAAAAACCGTGTGGGTACGTGTGTACTTGTGTGTGCGCGTGTACATGTGTGTGCGCGTGTACTTAGAAATACGGGTAGTAAGAATTTTTGAAACCACTCTACGATTTATTTAGGTATACACACGGAATGCCATTTCGCGCATAAACATTAATTTATTTCGGGTGACGCGGACATTAATCAACGCCCCGTTTGCAAATAAAAATTTGCCTCGAGCGGGGGCGGACGCGCCCCCAGCGGAGGCAGCGGCCAAAACATTACAAATGGAATTATTTGTGTAATCGAAATTGTAACTTTACACGTCCACGGTGGATACATACAGTTACTGTTACTGTTACTGTTACGGTTACCAATGTAATATTTCAAAATCACATTTCTATCCTGAGTTCACATCCGCGTGCTATCGCGAAACATTGTCTATATATTTATTTATTAATTAAGGCTTATCAACATAATTACATAATTGGTTTCATGACTTGACATTAAAAATCGAGTTAAAAATAGCAACATGTAACTACACTTAAAGATAAACGCATCATGCGTTTAGTATCTGTGCGTAAACACTAACTGTATGAAAACAAATTACAAAACTACACAGCAATTTTAAACTAGAGAATAGGGAAAAATATATTAAATTAAACTAGTTATGTAGGACTCCATAACATCCATAACAGCCATTTACGTCCCCACTGTTGGGGCACAGGCCTACCCTCAATTTAAAGGCGATGGGGCCACAGTCACCGCGCGGCCCCAATGCAGATTGGTGACCTCACACACCTTAGAATGAATTCTAATTCATGTGCAGGTGTCCTCGCGATGTTTCCTTCACCGTTTGTGTTTTGCTGCTTTTAATAAAATTCACAAATGTACATGACTTAAATATTAATGTCAGTGGTACATGCCGGGATTCGAACCCGCGACCTTCGGAATGAAGGCCGCACGCTCTAACCGTTATGCCAGCGAGCTACGAGCTGTAAGGATTATATATATACAATTTTGACAACGTTGACAAAAAAATGGTTGTATGATCATGATCATTTCTATGATATGGCTAAACAAATTTTAGACGTCTGCGTCTGTACTGGGATTCAATACCCCGACGATTTTGGATTTGAACATTGGTAATTTATCGTGAAATATATCGATGGAGCTATCTTTGTTTACGAAATACTGCAGCAGTCTGCACAGCCTCGGAGCTAAGGAACGATGGCCCAAATTTGATTTATATGTTCTGTGAGTGAGGATGCAACTTGGGTGGCGTGGCGAGCAAGTTGAAACAATAAAGGTAAAACAACGAAGCAGATCAGAATTATCCGATAAATTGTTTAATAGTTTGTATAAAGAAAATATGTTCCGTAACGTCCGCCTGTCGGATAACTTCATAAGGTTAAGAACTGTAAGTCGGTCAGAGTGCGGAACCCTTTTATTTGTTCCATTAAAATAGAAATAAGTGAATCGTCTTTGTATAGACTCGATACGGTCTTTGTGAACCTGATAATTTGGGTTCCATACTACTGAGCAATATTCAAGCTTGCTTCTCACGAATGTAATGAACAAAAGTTTTTTAGTTGCTAAGTTTTAGAAGTCCTTACAATTTCTAAACACAAAACCCAACATTCTCCTTGCAGGTTTACATGTTTTCATAATAATGACTAAAAACCTATTTAGTATCGAATGTAACACCTTGATCACGAACTACTTCTTGTTCAGTCAGCGCTACGCCATTGATGTCGTATACTGATCGAAAATAATTGCGATTACGTGTAAATCTTATAAAAGAGCATTTCTGAGGATTCAGAGCCGTATCATTTCGACGAGACCAATCAGCTAATCTACCCAAATCCTCTTGAAGAGCTTTATTATCACCAGCCGATCCTATTTCTTTCGCAATCTTTAGGTCGTCAGCGAAGATATAACAATTCTACTCATGGATACATTCTAGAATATCATTAATATAAATATTAAATAAAATTGACCCTAGTACAGAACCCTGAGGTACACCTGATGTAGATCGGTTAGGCCGTGAAGCATGCCGTTTAACCACTACAAATGATTATCTATCCTTGACATACGATGAAAACCAATATAGTATAGTCCCTCCAAAACCAAACTTAGTTAGTTTTTCTACAAGCAGTGAGTAATTAACTTTGTCGAAGGCCTTAGAGAAATCTGTATATACTGTGTCTAGCTGAACTTGCGAGTCAATTGATTCTGAAAGAAAGTTTACAAAATTGCTTAAGTTGGTAGTAGTAGATCTATCGTTTTTTTTTTACGTGGGGGAAATGCCTACGCATACTCGTCCTCGCGAGGGCAAGAACGGGTTATGTCGGACTTGCACCGACTAAAACCCGCACGATGTTCCGCCTCCTCGCCTAATGGCAGGGTAAGGGGAACGTTTTCGCTCACAACCGCAACCCTGTCGGCGCTGGCCGCTTTCGCGGCCCCATCTTGGGAGGGAGGGATAAAGCCTCTTTCCAGGGCGCACCGGAACATGCAGCACGCCCCCTCTTTGACCTCCTGCAGTCGCGCGTGCGACGGGTTTCCCCAAACCCGAGGCCATGGGAGCCACGGAAGAAAACTCTCCCGGCCTCTTGCGGCGGATCCGATGTTGGGCACGCCGCCACCCGCTAGTCGCAGAGGGTACTCCCTCGGCGACGCCACCTCGGTTGCAGAGGGCAATATAAAACCGCCCCTGCAGCCTGGCCACAAAAGGCAACATAAAGCGCCCGTAACAGCCCTCCGCCGCTCCGGTGAGTTCTAGTTATCCAACCGGTGCTCGAACCTGGGGCGGCCGCCTCTGGCCGGCCGGGTAGGTTCCTCTTCGCTTTACCTTGGCCGACCCCGCCACGGTTACTGGGCCCCTCCGCCACGACAAAGCGGGAACTGTTGGGGGACCGGTACCTTTGGTTAAGTCTGGTCTTCTTAATTTCTTGAAGACTTCAAATTGGGTAAATTGGATATAGCAAAGAGAAATGCTGGAATCCTTATTTACTGCGCCTTCACTTCTTGAATAGTTTACATCGCAAATTGACGAAAAATTTTTTGCAAATAAGATGCAAATTTCAACTCCATTTGATGTTATTTGGTCTTCTAAGACCTTTCTTGTTCGTGTGTTCGTGTTCGGAGATTTTTTTTAAGTTTTTTAGATGAGTCCAAAATATTTTGGATTTGAAATAGTAGAACCGATCCTATCAATGTAGCGCTTGTATTCTTTTTTAAGTAATTTGTTACAGCGTTCACGTAGATCGGCAAATTCGAAACCGTCAAGGAGATTTGTGTACTTTTTTATTTCAGTCCAGCTTTGCGATTTAATTTTAATAAATTTATAAGATTTTTAGTATACCACGGTGGATATTTACAGTAACTAGGTTTAGATCTGGGTTCATGTTTTTCTATCACTTTTTTTTGTTGAAGTGCTTGAGGGCGTTTTCTTCAATAAAATCGACAAATATTGCGTTGAGAGTACCATTAACATTACCAGTGGGACGCAAATACGATACGCCCGGTGTGGAGACCACTTAAGATTACCAAGATTAAAGTCATCTGCCAATAATATGTATTATTTGATTTGATCATGTGATCATATTCATTAATTACGAAATTCGCATGGAAAATAAATTCTTCTAATTTATCCTTAGCAACTGGAGGTGGCAGTAATACAGCACAGATTGCAATACGAGTGGATTTACCTAAAATTATTACATGAATTGTCACCCACATATCTTCGTAACTACCTTCCCACACCGTCATACGATGCGATAGTATATCATTACTAACTGCTATTAGGACTCCACCTCCATTGATCACTTGCCTGTCTCTCCTGTAGACAATGTATCGGTTGTCAATTATTTCTCCATGGTAAATGCTATCGTTCAGCCAACTTTCAGTTGGTATATACATATCATAATTGTTGTTCAATTTATTAAGCTTGACTTCTCGGCTTTTACTGCGCAGACCTTCCACATTCTGATAGTAAATTACTAAGCAGTCCATAATACTAACAAAATAGAAAATGTGAATTCAAAAAAAATTTAATAAAACAAAAAATTAAATAAACATAAATACTTACAAAACTATATCACTACTCGTATGTAAGTGACTTTAACTGGTCAGCTTCGTGGATAGTTACGAGCTCTGATGACTCCGATTTCCTCATGAATATGGGACTATTTTTAACCCACACGAATTTGTAATTTAGTTTCTTAGCAGCTTGTCTGGTCTGGCCGTGTCATTTTTTTATTTCTGGTGCGAGGTGCTCAAGCACATAAATAGAATTATTGTCACCTCCGTAACGGATGTGGCTGGTGTTCAGTTTGTCGTTGCAGTGTTTCTTGTTGTGTCGCGTCACACTTGCGGGGAGCGCGTCTCGATACCGGGGACTCGCAAAAGTTACCACCACAGAGCGTGGGCGTTTGCTGTCTGCTAAAAGACATTTAAAAACTTCACGAAACATTTCTTTTTAAGAACACTTCGAACGTGCGCCTTCTCTAAATCATACACAACACTGGAACGTTACTTTGGACAAGTAAAGTTAGTCATTACTAACTTTGGAAATAAAATAACGCGCAGGGATTAATGTTACGCGTTTACGCACCACTTCATGATGACGGACTGACTAAGAAAACCGAAATTTTAGTTTAAGCGGTTAACGGTTTTATGTACACAACTTATTTATTTACATTAAAAGAAAATATACCTTTGTTGCGAGAAACAGGCGCAGATGTTGAAATAATCATCAGTCCCCGATCGTGGCGGTGTCTGATGGAAAGGTAGCAAAGAACTGAGTCCGGGGCACACGAACGCGCGCAGATGTGTTCTGAACCGTGAACGGATATTACTCACCGACACGCCCCCCTGTAACAACGTAACCACGGCGATGGCGACGGCGACGGCGACGTGACGGGGTGACGGGGTGACGGGGTGACGGGGTGACGGGGTGACGGGGAGTCGGTGGGGGCACATTCGTCGCGGAATTAAACTCCAAATTGTTTGTGGAGGCAGTTTGTGATATTTATTAAGAGACATTGTTCTTTAGTACTCTCCTCATTGCACAAAGTGGAAAGAGACAATGGATTTGAGGTTATGGTTTCCTATACTCTAAGGTTGAAACTAGTGCGGAACGTTCTGCTGCCGGCGAGTGGCACTGTTCCTTTGGACTGATGCTCCACAACGTTATATTTTTCTAATGCAATGACCATTATTTTTATAAACAGTTTGAAAAATGGTTTGCCAGGAAGTAAATGAAAATGTTCTTCCGGTATAGTCACTTCGCGCGCCACCTCATCTTTTCTCTCGGAATTATGTTCAGAGCATCTCATTATATAATTAATTGCTTATCTCCCAGTAAACTGTTACGCTTTTGTCGGTGAAGCAAACTATATTAAAAACATTTTCTATCGCGAACTGTGCCGCCATTTCGTATGTATTCGTACTCATGTTTAATTTTTAACATTTGTTTAAATAATATAGAGTTAAATTTGTTAACATTTGACCGCTTCATCGGACTCGGGGCTCGCGGTCCGGCATCCGCAAACCAAATCGTGACCTGGCCCGGTGCTCTGCTCATCAATCGAAGTCGGCAGTACGCGGCACTTTCATCAGTACTCCGGCGCCGCTCGCAACGTCTCTCCGCGTCGCCGCCTCTCGTCCGCCAACACTATTCTCTCACAGATACAATGAAATTAATAACGGCATGTGATAGCGCATCCTCCCGATTGATGTCTCTAAGAATTCACCAGCTCCAAGAAACGGGTTCGTTTCTTTATTTTAGTAACGTACATTTAGATCTCTAATCACTTTTAGGTAATTTTTATGATACAAAACTAGATTGTTTTCATCAAAATTAAGAATAAATAATTAATGTAAAAATATTTCATCACACATAAACTGCAATGTTTCCGCCACCTGCTGCCGGCCTCGCGCAGCAGCAGCGGCTTCCGCCAAGTGGCGCCGCGCCGCCTCCAAAACTAGTAGGCAATATTAATTAAAAAATAATAATATGTACAAAAATCGCCACCAAACAATATACTCGTATTTCTTTACATAACAGCAACGAGTTAAGTAGCCGCGGCCGGCGCCACGTGCTCGCCTAATCAAGTGATACGTGCCGCCGTGTCATTGTGCATACAGATTGTGAACACGCTCGGCCAACGACATTTATGTAAACATATACACACACACACACATATATATATATATATGTATATGTATTTATTATTATATTTGCAATATTTATAAATGGTAAAAATCTTCATCAATTTGAAGCGTGGCAAGGTTCCGCAAGCGGATGTGTAACTGGTTTGACAGGTTTATCAAGACACAACTTGTATCCGACGTTATGATCGTGCTGATGTGGTAAGCCGTACACCGACGCGTGCGCCTCTCTGTTGCCGAATCAAATTTACAACGAGTTTTGCTTTGTGACATAAACATAAACATGAACGTGGACTTGGGGCCTGACGATGGACGGAAACCTAGTGAGTACAAGATTTTTCATGTTGGCAAGAATTTTTCTAAAAATATTTACCGCTTTTGTGTTACAATCACCGGTTTCGTGAGTGATCATAATGATATGATATGATATGCCTCTTTAAGAAGTGCGAAAGGTAGACCTCGAGTCAGATGAAATTACTTTCAATAACAGAGAATTAAAACTTGAAGGTATATTAATATTTCCAATAAATTCCTTAAGAACAAACAAATATTTACAGACGGTAGTTGATAATATCTCCGCTAATATTCGAACATAAATATAACTTATGATATATACATTAGAATTGGAGCTTCCAACATGAAGCCGCCATTTAAATAAACAAGGCGACATACTTGCACACAGCCCAGTGATTGCGGAGTAGGACCGATTACATACTTACCGGTGTGATCGGGAGGAAGAAGAGTCGAGCGGTAATCGAAGGACGGAAATGTAATTAAATGGGTTAAAATATACAGGAATATCTAATAAAGCGTGTCAATATAAATGACAGATGATGGAAATGAAATATACAAAAGACTCGCCCGAACCCGAACAGAGGAATAGCGGCGAGAGGAAGATAACAATTAGCGAACCGACTGATGTCGTATGACGCAACCCCTCCGGAAACAGTATTGGCGGGTCGGCGGCCTGCCGCAGCGTGAGCTGCGAGTCTCCAAGCCAAGCTGTTATTAACTGTATATGTGATTGCAATCGTAGGCGGCCGCCTCGGGCTCCGCCACGTGCAGGCGTTGATGCTGTTTTTCGCGTTCATGCTATGTTTCGCCATGACGGTCAACATGAGCATTGCCATCGTCGTCATGACGGACACAACAAAGACCAATGTAAGGTTAAGTATTGAGCATTTCATTCTCTCTCTGATTGTTCATCGGGCCGCTAATGACCATTAAAATTATATCATTGTTTTTAGATTTTATTGTTTCTGTGTGTATGTGTTTCTATATAATATAACTTGTATTTGATCTCTTTTCCATCATTAAAAGACTTTTAAAACTATCCTTTACAGTCGTTCGATTGGAACATTCCAGTTCAAAGTGTGATTCTGTCATCGTTCTTCTGGGGGTATCCCATTCTGCAGATACCCGCCGGCGAATTGGCATACAAATTCGGTGGGAAAGTCTTCACCGCTCTCTGTGTAGGAGTTAACGCGGCGGTGTCGCTGGTGCTGCCCGCGTGCGCGGCCAACGTAAGTTAATGTTCACTAGTACCTCACTAGCGTACACCGTCCGCTCACTAGCGTATACCGTCCGCTCACTAGTGTACACCGTCCGCTCACTAGCGTACACCGTCCGCTCACTAGCGTACACCGTCCGCTCACTAGCGTACACCGTCCGCTCACTAGCGTACACCGTCCGCTCACTAGCGTACACCGTCCGCTCACTAGCGTACACCGTCCGCTCACTAGCGTACACCGTCCGCTCACTAGCGTACACCGTCCGCTCACTAGCGTACACCGTCCGCTCACTAGCGTACACCGTCCGCTCACTAGCGTACACCGTCCGCTCACTAGCGTACACCGTCCGCTCACTAGCGTACACCGTCCGCTCACTAGCGTACACCGTCCGCTCACTAGCGTACACCGTCCGCTCACTAGCGTACACCGTCCGCTCACTAGCGTACACCGTCCGCTCACTAGCGTACACCGTCCGCTCACTAGCGTACACCGTCCGCTCACTAGCGTACACCGTCCGCTCACTAGCACTAGCATTGCGCATACATAAATACCTAGTTGGTTTTCTCCATTGTCAAAAGAACATTTCGCTAAAATAAACGTGATTGGCAATATTAGTGATATTCCGTCAAGTGTTTGGATGTGCCTGCGCAACCATTATATAAGAGGCAATGATTTAGTTTTGGTGTTTGTAAAGATCTAAGCAAGATGATAAATCATTAACTCAAAATTTTAAGAAATTTTAAACCTTCTTATGTCCAACAGCTCAGTGCTAATTATAAAAGAACTAGTTTTAGAACTTTTATTACATATAGTATTAGTTTAGTTTCGGTTCATTTAAATTCTCTTCTCGTTTTCAGTATATCGTTGACGCGATGCGCAGGCGCGCTCGTAGGCAGGATGTCATTTTACATAAATCCTTATTATGTGAGATTACATTTTTTGGGCCTGTAGTTAATAAATTATATTATTTGTAAGGGCGGGTGGCAAATGGTGTGCGCGTGCCGGATAATCCAGGGCTTGTTCCAAGGGTTCCTGATGCCGGCGGCGCATAATCTCCTCGCCAAATGGGCGCCGCTGGACGAGAAGAGTCGGATGGGGGGCTTTGTATACGTCGGTACGATAATTACTTTTTCTTTTGCGTAGCATTAAATTGAAACCGGATTCGTTCGAAAGGCGCCGATTCAGGGATAAAATAGAAAATAAATGCAATTTGCAATATAACTTAAATACTATACTTATAATACTTAATACGGCGTGGTAGGACATGACCTAATCCCTCATATGGATCTCTTCCCGATCGAGGTGAGGAATCTTTGAGGAAGGATCTGTCCAAGAGTGGACGTCTATCGGCTAATATAACTTATTAAATAAAAAAACGTAGCGCACAGCTTGCGATGTGCTCGCGTGCGCGCCCGGTGGCGCAGTGCGGTGCAGCGCAGTGCGGTGCAGCGCGGTGCAACGCGGCGCGGCGTGCTGCACGGTCTCGTCGCCGATGCATCGCCTTACTGAGCTGCCCAACGTATACTGCGCAATATTTTATGTGCACAAATAATACTCATCATCACTCCATGATGTCAACCAATGTTTAATGTGTAGGATACGGGGTTTGCTAAATAAATAACTTTCCTAATCTCTTCCCCTGTCGCTGGAGGTGGGGGCGCAGTAGACGCTTAGTGTCCAAATACTCGTCTAAGGAGACCTAACGCGCAAACGTCGAGCTTAGAGGCGAATTCATATCAGATTTCCAAATTCTTCGGCGTTTTCACAATAAATAATAAAAATAATATGATATCACTTCTTGGCAGGCTCTATCCAGCGCCTGGGGAGACCCTGACAGAGTGCATACTACTTGTGAAGCAGCCGGGTATTGTTATGTGATGGGTGCTGCCGATAGCGAAATCAATGTATTGTGGATACTCATCATGTTATCATGTTATCATGTTAGCATGCTATCGCTCGTGACGCCATCGATAGATAGGTTACCGTGTTACAGACACATTTCTACTGGCAGAGCGTATTCTGTTCTCTTTCTCTTCCAGGTGGCGACAGAGCTGCTCTTGACCTCGTCGTTCAAAACAATGCTAATATTCACCATTGCAGGAGCCCAATTAGGCACCGCGTTGCAGTTCCTGTCAGCCGGCGTGGTCGCGGACCTTTGGGGTTGGCCATTTATTTTCTACCTAAATGGTATTCTTGGGGTTATTTGGACGATTGCGTACGCATTTTTAGGGGCAAACTCCCCTGAGGAATCAAAGATAATAACTGAGCAAGAAAAGAACTATATACAAAAATCACTGGGACATGTCGGTGGACATCAGGTGAGAACCTCTGCTAAGTGTACAAAACGGAAACATTAGGAAAGGATTAAGAATTTTCAAAATAGATCACGGATAACTTGGTGAAACAGGTCTATCATTTCAGATCTAAAGATTTCTCAATCCTAATCATTACAACGGACAGGTAAGTTACTTACGGCAGTACTTACCTGTCCAACATTCCTTGAGTTTCGCGCAATACACATTCCCAATGCGAATGGTTTCCGCCTTGATTTAAAATTGAAAGCCAAATTAAGGATTGCACTGGAATCAAGATCGGGAAGTTTTTGTTTCCTCAAGTTGTTTTTACCGCAACGCAGACCAGATCGCACAGCGCCACTCCAAATATTCGACATCACTATTTACTTGAACATTTTATAGAAACTACAGACTCCATGGAGGTCGATAGCCACATCTCTGCCATTCCTGTCGGTGATGGTCGCTCACTGCGGTTTCAAATGGGGCTACTGGACGCTGGTGACAGAAATACCGACCTACTTGCAAAAAGTGTTCGGGATGAATATAAAAGCGGTGAGTGTTCACCACGGCGCTGGATGCTCGTGACCTGGAACCGACGACAAGACAGGGTTCGGCGACGGGTTCAATAATAAGGCTGCAACTGTTGGAACCATTACATCTTTATATATTTTGGTACTTACGGACTAGAGATAGGTTTCTTTTCCTGTCTGGGTGGTTGTTGCGCCGCAGCGCCTGTCGCGTGTCCGCCGCAAATCAGTTGTGCAGACATTATTTTGTTGCCGTCGAAGGCTGCTGCAGCTGGTGAAACCATAGCGACCTAACATCTCCCAGAAAGTCCATTGCAATGTGGTGTTGTAAAAACAATCTAACTCGCGTTTAACTGTTATTGAAAAGTACATTTTTCGTCTTATTCACTCAACAAGTTGACACTTGTGTTAAGTGTTTAACTTCCGTTGTGTTATACTTACCTTTTAACATTTCCCCTTTCACAGAACGGCGTGCTGTCCGCCCTGCCATACTTGGCCATTTTTCTTTTGAGCTTCCCTTTCGGCTTCATATCGGATGCGATCATAAACAGAAAGTGGCTCGCCGTGACCCCCGCCCGGAAGTTGTTCAACACGATCGGTAAGTCGCTGACACTGCACCTCTGCACCGCTGCATCGGTACTTGTCATTCAAACTTTTCTTTTTCTCTTCGTATGTAATATTTATCCTCCGGCAGTTTATGTGATTTACTCTTAAATAAAAATGCTCACACTCTAACAAGTTACTATTAAAAAAATAAACAAGTTTAGTTTCAAATTTATTCAAAACTATAACCGGTTCCTGCCACACAATCTGTACTGACAAAATCGCCGGCTGCCGCCACACGCAATAACGAGGGACAGACACAGAGTCAAACACTCGATTCAATATTTTTAAGCTACAAACGCGGCTCGGCTTACGTTGCAGCGAGTAAGCTATTGTGAAGCTGTTGCCAACTACATTGCAGCACAACAAAAAGTTTATTCTAAAACGAGTTCGGAAATTGTCCTGCATTTTAACGTTAACAAAGTAAATATAACAGAAGATCAGAGGAACACGTAATTTGTGGTAAGAGCTACCTGTACACTTGCCGGTGGCGTGTGGAAGGCCATTCTTAAAGTGCTTCTGAGGCCTTCCTTAAAGCTAGCGGTGAGTTTCCTCGCTCCACTTCCACTTCACCACTTCACGCGACAACACGACAAACAGCAGTGCATCGCTTGTGCAGTGCTGATGCAGGGACCGATCTCGTTATACTAATGTGAACAGTTGTATGCGAGTTTCCACTGCACCGGGATGTGATTTTCAGGTTGTAGGTCTTTAAGAAGCCGCAGGCAGGTTTATCCGAATAAAGTTGAATTTTGACTTGACCGTTGCACTTATCTCCGCACATAGGATACTTTGGCTCAGCGCTGGTGCTCATCGGCCTGGCCCACGTGCCGGCACACCAGGTCACCGCGGCGATCTCGCTGCTCACTGTCGCCGTTGGCGTCAACGCCGCCGTTTACAGTGGCAACGTGGCGAGTACTCATTATATCGATGAAAATATTGAACCACACAGGCAGTGGGTAAATGTGACGGTAACCCGACTAGGTCTTATCTAGAATAAACAGGTTCCTCACTACCATTTCCGTGTAGTAGGAGGCATACCTTACTGTTTCGATATGAAGATCAAATTACTAAATAACCAACAGGATGTGATGCAGTGTTAACATGCTTATTACATCTGTTGCTCATCCCGCCCCTCTGGAGATGAATGAAATCTTTTCTCTATAAAATTTTATATATAATAGTCAACAATGACGTAATGCTATCGCTTCAGCTGGGCTCCTTGGACATGGCACCAAACTTCGCGGGCACGCTGATGGGCATCTCCAACACCATAGCGAGTGCAATGGCTCTTGTCGCTCCCCTGGTTATCGCCGTCATACTAAAGGATGAAGTAAGTTTGTATCTAACCACAAGGCGGTGTCAGGGGTTAGATTATCTTCCGTCACAGTACTGTTCCGGAAGGACATTTACATAGTCACAAATGTATCATGTAAGTACAAGCACCAGCTGGAGATATTAACAACTTCGCTATTGAAGCCTCCTTCGAAGTACAGTTATGACCTAACAACACGGAGCTGCGTGGTTCGGTTCGGAGGTCACAAAAGTAGTAAATTTCGGATGGTGGCCCGGCAAGCTGCTGCTGCCATTCTTTAAGTCGACCATTTGATCTAGCTGCCATGAGAGCCCAGCTGATCTGGCTACATTCTGAGGATTAGTGATTATACCGCACAGAAATTGAAATAATACAATCAATGAACATCATTTTCATCATCAGGCGATAAACGTCCAGTGCTGGACATAGACACCTCCCAAATAATATCTATATATCGATCGGTCTTACACTGGCCACATCCAGCGGCTTCCTACGCCATGGAGTCAGCAAGGCCTGCGGTACCGCCGGGCACTAACAGCCGTCGCTTATAGGTGTTCACGTAGAGAGTTTTGAACCGTTTCCAACCACGCTGGCCCAATGCGAGTTGGTGGGAGCCAGAGTCTGGTTTGTTGCTTTTCATGGTGCATTATGAACAGATGGCGCCACAGGTTGGCGTGAGCCCCGTGAGTTGTTGAGCGAGGCTCCTTACATCCCAATCACCCAATCAATGTACACGTTTATATATCTACAAAGATGTATTTTCAAATCTGCCGCGTCTGCCAATAGCGTGTGCTCGTGTGCTCGTGTGCTCGTGTGCACGTGTGCACGCTGTTTGTGTTCCTCCACTCCGCAGAGCAGCGTGGACGAGTGGTGCTACGTGTTCTACCTGGCGGCCGCGATGTACTGCCTCACCAACGTAGTCTACCTTATCTTCGGGAGCAGCGAGCGGCAGCAATGGAATGAACCGATCGCTACGGAAAAATATTAAATGAATTCACTTTGATATGTTTATTTAAGTCTCGCTTTCAATGTGCGTCTGTGCGTCTGTGTGTCTGTGTGTCTGTGTGTGTAGTTTGTACTATTTGTACCGTATGACAAAAATATTATATTCGTTAAACAAATGAGTGATTTCTATAATTCCGACATGTGCACGAACACCTCTTCAAGCGCTTGGTAAAGCACGCCCGCGCCTCGCCGGCTCACATTAAGACCTATCGGCCAGTGGAGAATCCCGCGCACGCGCACCCGCCCACGCTCACTTCCACTCCCACGCACCAGCCAACATCACAACTCTCTGGGCACTATGTACTATTGTCAATACCACCGTAGGACCTGCAAGTGTCAGCAGGCAGCAGTGTGCAGGATAGGCCTGGCTTTATCGGAGTTGGCATGATTAAACCAAATTGTCTTAAAACAGTTTCAATAATAATTTTTATATTGAATATTAATTTAAATAATTATCCTGTGAGTATTTCCCTTACTTAAATATAAAGGGGTTCCTCCCGCTAAAGGTGAACATCCTGTATGTTGATCACAGACACGCACGGCGGCACAGAGTAAATATTTATCCATTGATTGGTTTTTGTAAATATTGATTATTATTTTACGAATTTTAATATATTTAGTAAATCAATTAATTAATATTGGTCTAATTGATTAGAAATTTATGATCTAAACTAAATTAAAAAAAAAAACTTTTGCTTAAAACAATTTGAAGGATTTGTTTCATGAAATTATAAAAAAAGAGTTTTGTATTTTGTTTCTAGCCCGCGGTGTATGGTGCAAGAACATATTCTAGCTCTCGATGAATATCATCTGATCTCCATTATCTCACCGTACGCAATCTCCGAAACAATAATATTTATTACACTGCGTACGAAAATAACCGGAGGTCACGTGGAAAATATTCAACTTTTATACAGATTAACCTTCCATTGGTCCGCGTGCTGCAGTTGGAGTAGTTCTTGTTGCGTCGCGACAGAGTCTGCTTTACTTGTGAGCGTGCGGCCTGCGCAGACGCAGCACGTCGACCGGCCCGCTGATAACCTTCCATTGACAACATAATATTGTAATGAGCTCGTCAGAAGGTTATCAAATATTTTCGTCGGGCTGGCAGCGTGAGCGGGGGAAGAGTTTTCTTCTGCACTCCGCTGTCCGGCAAAAGTAAAGCGTGGTGGTAGTGTCACAGCGTACAGCGAGCGGCCCGCGTCAGCGCCGACGTACAGCACGTGTTACATGTTACAGTTCGTGCCATGTAACATATGTCAGTAAGGTCGTCTGAATAATTAACACTATCTTTGTTCCTGGCCATGATACAAGAGCAGAGAATTTCTTTTAATATAAAAAAAAACTGTTATTTTCTTAGTTTATTTAAAGAATGCACAAACGAAAATTAAAACATGTAATGGTTAGTTTTATATTAGATAGAAACGGAGCTCATGAAGTTATCGAGTCGGGTATCTTATAAAACCAATACAAGAGGAAATCACGCAAACCGTGTCGTAGCAAGAGTACTTTTGGGCTCGGAGCCATCTGACAGATCTGATGCTGCGAACAAATCGCACCATTCGGAAACTAAAGGATACTGGGATAGAAAAAATAAACACTAAAATCCGTGGATTAGACGCCCGTGCCATAGATCTTTGTTTTCCTATATCTACGCGGATATTGCAGATAAAATTGAAATGCATTTTACTCACTCTGTAGTGTTCACTTATATATTCTATTATCCGAATGTTTCACCGAGCCCCAGGCCGCGCGGAATCCGTAACATTCGGTTTTATTGCACTGAGTGTCTCTTCCAATTACAAGAGGACATCTCCAACTCAATAAAGATTAAAGTGGCTCGTGGTACGAGTGATCACATTCATGTAATCCTCGAGCTGCACCGCGTCGGCCCGTCGCCGCCCACCATCAGCTTCACTTGCGCGCCCGACGGTTCGCCCCGCGTTCCATACTGTCAATGTCTTCACTTGCATCATTTGTATTTAGGAACAAGTCTGGGCATGTGTCTCGTCACATCTGTGACATTTATATATATTTGATGCGGGACGTACTCGTACATGTGAATAATACGAGTTCGTTAAACAGGAGCGACGGTCGCGGGCAACGGGTTTGAAGTTCGTTAGTCGCTTTGTGTACACGCTACCTGCACACGTCGGCCGAGACAATAACAAAATGAAATCCTATGAATCAGAAATGTCTGTAAGGTGGTGTGGGCTGATGTCCACGTCAGACCTGTAGCACGGCGTTCACCAGAGAACGGTGCTCGGTGCACAAGTGTATGTCGCGACCCAGTGATACTGCGAGTTGTAAACACGCTGCAGGACGAGCGCGCTGTTGGCGGCCGTGAGGAACCTAGAGCAGAACTGCATACATTGTTAAAATTGTTTATGTTATGTATGTAATGTCAGGTGCAACATAGTTGTACATACGTGTAGTTTATGAGAAACGGTGCAGCTGTAAGTGCACAGTGCAATAAAACTACATATAGCGTGGTACAACTGCACGTTTTGTACATTTTGTGTGACGGCCGATTTAGTTTTACTTTTATGAACACTCACACGCACACACATTAAGCAACCCTACCAGTAGCTACCAGAACGAGTGTACGCAGTGTATATCTTGCGGTGTTTCACAGACTCCTGCGCCTGCAGCAAGTGCTGCTGTGGGACACCGCAACGACTATTTTTACCAAGCGTGTGTTAGTCTTAGAGTCATCTAAATTTGTGTTGTGTAAATATTTTTGAAGTATTATATTCGCAACACCGCTAGTCTTTATGTTTCTCTCGTCCCCGGTAATTACACTAGCTACAGTATCCTTCAAATCGGATCGAGTATACTTACCTAGACGGTCGGTAGAGATCTACCAACAGTCAGCAGTTTACAATGCCGAAGTCAGGGTTATATGTATTTATCTGATGAAATTACCGGGATATATATATATATAGATATATATATATATATATATATATTATCAGCCGATAGACGCCCACTGTTGGACATCGGTATCCCCCAAAGAGACATATATATGTATACATATATATGCGCAGAAAATATTTCATGAGCAGGCGAAAGCTGTCCTCTTGGTAAAGAACCTGTAGTCGCATATTTTACGTAAAAAAATGAACATTAAATATTTTCTTTACGAATTCTGTAGCGACTCCACGTGTCACGCTGTTCTCGTGTGATTGTTACAGTTTGATGAATCAAGTGTGAAACTGGCGCAGCGTTCACACAGCAAGCCGGCGAGCCAGCGGCCGGTGGTGCCGAGAGCGAGCTGCGCGCGATGCGACCGCACCGCGCCCACGGCCGAGGGTCTATCCGGGCACGCCGACATGGACCTGCGAAAATGTAACAACCTCAGACCGAGTAAGTTACACGCATTGACCCGGAAACTATCCACCGCGACTCCGCGAGCGCCACCAGCTCACGGTCTGTTCATTATTTTTATATCACAAAAAAAAAACCAAACCTGAGAACAGGAAATGGAGATTGCTGGAGCCTTAAAGCGCAATGAGTGATGTTTTCTCACAGTCATTTAATCTGTATCGATGGTTTATATTTTTAGAGGGTGTTTTAATGGAAGTAGGTTGTGTCGCCAGCTCGCACCCCCGGCTCCAAATGATTAAACTTCTTGTCTTAATATAATAATCCGTAGAATACGATAAAACCATCTGGGACATTGTGGTGGGTGGGGCGTATCACTTATTTTCAAGGGTTTTATACTCCTCTTGTCACATTATGTTAAGAAAATTGTGATATTTGTAGATGTTACTCCTAATCTTTTAGGACTTCATCACCAGACCAATTCGTTGAATATTATCGCGGTATTCCTTACTTTCATGTACGACTTTATAATAGTTCTCGTTTGTTGGAAATTTTCAGAGGGTCTGGGGGTGCGACACGTGCAAACGTTCCTGCTCTTCCTGGCCATGCTGTTAGCGTTCTGTATGAGGGTGAACATGAGCATGGCCATCGTAGACATGACCAATGGGAAACACGAGGAGGTATGTACGGTAGCTTCTGGAAATGTTTCAATTTCCATCGGCCGCTGCGGCCGGTGTCGTCGGAAACATAAAAACAAACACGACTTAAGTGTGACTGCTCGACCAGCACGACCTAGTACTGACTTAGACTGCTGCAGCAGCAAGTAAGTCTGGTGACCGGCGGCGGGGTGTGCACGTTTCCTAGTTGTTATTGGTGAGACATTACCTATGAATTTTTTTGATCAAAGTTTCTTTAAATTTCATTCCAAAAGTACAGAAATTCAATGTGATATATTAATAATATTAGTTCTGAAAGGCTGTCAGGACCGTAGTTAAGTTGTACAAAAATTACCTACAAATGAATTAGTTATCGCAGCATCGCGATCGCTGGACCACTGCAACTGTAAACAGCGGGTGTCGCGCCCTGACCCCCGCCCCCTGACATATTGTTTTAGATTATCATAAACATAAACAGAACTAAAGTCCGCAGTACACGCGACAGCCGACATTAACTTCATCCGTGACCTCTATTCAAACATTGGCGACGTCATCATGCTTGGCCCCTGTGAGGGTATTCCCTGTGTGGCGATTCACGGCAAGCCGTATAATGCAACTGAGGAGGTATAACTTTAGTAGTGACCGTCACCCAAACACTGCGCCCACTGATCAGCTCGTCCAGCGTACACTGTGCAGATATAATTATCAAAACGAGAGAGGCCTAACTGCCGCAGGGGAATTTACAACAAGCTCAAAAAATGAAGACGCGCGGGTGCGTCGTCGTCATTGTCGCGGGAGGTTATCGGTCAACAGTGATTTTTGTAATAACATAAATACAGACATTTCAACATAAATGCAATGTTGTAGTAACATCCTAATGTTTCTACAGCATCACACCGCGCCCGTCACTCAGCGACACGGGCCCTCGTGGCCGCAGCGCAGCAAGTTGCTCGGGCGCGGCGCCCGGCGCACGCGCACCGCACCGCGCCCGATGCGGGCTTGCGCAGAGACACCTGCCTCTGTGTCTTCTATTTGCTAACACCTGTTACACCGCCAAACCTCAGTCTGAAGGAGGCTCCTCATGATGATAACGATTACTACTAAAGCACACCGTATCATCATTTTTCATAATCAACTCTTAGCTAAAGCTCCATCCCAACGTTTGCCCGGAGTTCAGCTCGAGCTCGATGCCTTATTTTTAAATATTAATATCTAAAATACTAAATATCATACTTTCCAAAAAACGGCTTTACACTTTGTCAGACTTAACTGGCCCCATGGCTGAAATATAAAGGGTTGGGTCGTGACAAAGAAACTAACACCGGTGTTTGAGCTGGAGGTGGGGGGATATCAATGAGTTGTTCGCAGCTGCGGCACTTCCTGGGGCACCGGGAATTCATTTGAGAATTAACTTTGTTGCAGCATTTCGAGTGGTCACACAGTGTGCAGTCCATGATTTTGTCCTCATTTTTTTGGGGGTACATAATCCTTCAAGTGCCAGCCGGCGAGCTGGCGCGGCGGCTGGGCGGCAAGGTCCCCATGACCATCGCCATATCCGTCAACTCGGTCGTCTCGTTGCTGATGCCCGCCGCCGCCAAGTTTGTGAGTGTACACCTGTGCTGCCACTTGCCACGTGCGCCGTTCCACTTAAAGCTAAGTTACGCGGCGTAAGTTTTGGGACAGTACGCGCGGCAGTGGTTTACAATCGACGCATGCCCTTGGGTGTTGTCCACGCGCCTGTCAAAACAACTATTTTATAGTTTAACAAACAACAATATAACAAATAGACACAAATAAGTTTCGTATCGCCGTGCAGCGCACGGGCACGCACACAACGCCGCACACACTATGACAACTTGAACAGCAAACGAGTTAATTAAGTAATTGAATGCAACGGTGACAACATGCAAACAATCAGGTTGCTGACAGCCGCCACAACTTGATGAATGCAAAAAAACTTAATCTAACTAGAATAATTAGAAAAGGCTTAAGTGATTAGTAATTACAGGGTGGATGGCAGTTAGTGTGCTCTTGTCGGGTGTTTCAAGGTCTCACTCAGGGCCTAGTGTACCCATCCATGCACCACCTCGTGAGCCAGTGGATTCCCGTGCAAGAAACTGGACTACTCAGCACAATTATTTATGCAGGTGGAACATTTTTTTATACAACAAAGAGAACATCAGCGTTTACTTCCTCATCACCATCATTATAACTATGAGCCGGTAGACGTCCGGCGATTTGTTCAGCCGGAAGACAGTGCCGCCGCACAAATAAAAGTAAAGGTTTCTGTGGTGCTGCGCTGAAGCCGTTCGCTTTAAAATACAACAGTTTTGGGTTCAATCCCGGGGCTGTACCACACAGTTTCGGTAGCGGTGCCATTTGTTATCCTCGCGCGAAGACGAGCTACCACACAGCCATTGTTAACATATCACCATAAAATCATCCATGCATTGAACACATTTGTCTCTCCCTGTTCAGGCACAACTTAAGATTTCATTCAGCAGCGTGGTATTACAGTGGTTAGTTGTATCCGCAGGTGGACAGCTCGGCATTGCCGTCCAGCTGGTCGCGTCCGGGTTCATTGCCTCGGCCTGGGGCTGGCAGGCGATATTCTACACGAACGCGGCGCTGGGGCTGGCCTGGAGCGCTGCGTACCTCGCGCTCGGCTCGGAGTCACCGGAGCGCTGCGCAGTCATCTCCCGGGAAGAGTTGCAGTACATCCAGACGTCGTTGGGGAGGGAGAGCGACCAAAAGGTAATATCAGAAAATTAAATGTTTTAATTGTATTGCGGTGGAGTGACATCTCGTCGAAAAGTCTACTGCAACTGTTTTCAATTTAGATGATCTTTTACAACACTTCTTACGTCTACTGCGTGGTCTTTGCAGCGCCAGCCCACGCCCTGGTCTAACATACTGACATGCTTGCCTCTTTGGGCAGCGGTCATCGCTCACTGCGGTCAAAACTGGGGCTTCTTCACGCTGATGACCGAGATGCCCACTTACATGGCGAACGTGCTGGGGGTCAACTTGAAAAATGTGCGTATATCATATTCTCAATGTTACGTTTCACAACATTCCCGGTCTTTCTCTTCGTCCTTTCCTCTGCTGATGGTTTTGTCTCCAAAACTCCAGCTCTTCTTATTTTACCCAGAGTATTTGTCATGATATTGATATATTTTACCCTCTCTAATCTTACCTAATGCTTAACCACAGTCCATGTTGCACAGAACGGCGCGTTGTCGTCGCTGCCGTACCTGGCCATGTACCTGCTCAGCTTCCCGATGGGCGCGATGACCGACCTTGTGATAAGGCGCAGGTGGCTCAGCGTCACCAACACAAGGAGGCTATTCAATACAATCGGTTAGCATGATAATGAATACAGGAATAATTGTTTGGGTAAATCATCGACATTGGAGATAATTTTATTTATTTTTAAGATCTTCACAAAATTATTGTAAATGTCATTAAATAAATAATCATAGTAATTTTAATTAAAACTATTATAAATGAAACGTCTTCAAGGTCTCTGGGGTCCGGCTATCGCTTTGATTGGGCTGACGTTTGCTCCCGAGGGTAACACCCTGGCTGCCGTAGCGATGCTGACCGTCAGTGTGGGCGTGAACGCGGGCCAATACGCCGGCTATTTGGTGAGCTGGATCCTTTTAAATAAATCATTATAATCTGTTCCGGGTGACTTACATGCATAACATAAAAGTACCGGAAATAAAAAGTAAGTCACACACGCAGTATCGTTTCATAGAGCACAGTGCGGGACCGTGCTCGGCCGGCAGTGGGCTCCAGCCGCGCTGCACCGTGCTGTGTCTGCTCTTTGCTCCGGTAATGTCGTCAAAGTGATTACTTGTTAACAAAAGTACTCACAATCTTAAACAACTAATCGGTCAATGACCTCATATTTACGCGAGTACTACACATCTGACCACATTTCCATCGTTCTATTTGTATTGTATTCCCTGTGGTCTCCGTCAGGAGGGTGTCAGCGCTGTCTGCTGGGGGCTTGTGCACTGACCCCGGGCCCTTTGCAGTGCTGCACTACACAACACACGCAATCGAAATGTTTTGTCATCAATTGTCGTTGATTTTTAATAATTATTGTTTGTTTTATTTTCGTCACGCTTTTTGTTTTCATTTTTATATTTGTATAATTGATTACTGCAATAAACTATTTATCTATCTATCTAATAAAACTAATTTAGTTGATAACAGGAAATGAAAGCAACGTTGTTAGTCGCATACCTTACTCGCTGATTACTTACTGCTGCTGCCGAACAGTACAGCGCAGTGTGCAAACATTAGTTCTCCGGTTCCCAGGTCTCCGTAGAGTTGTTTACGTAGGTAGTGTTATTGCAATATTTAATATTTACCAACTGTTTAATATTTATGTTCGTTTCAGTTGGTAATCATTGACCTGGCGCCAAACTTCAGCGGCTCGATGATGGGCATCTCCAATTTCTTTGCCAACATTATTTCCATAATTGCTCCCCTCGTGTGCGGGTTCATTGTCCTGGATGAGGTATCTCCTTTGTTAATTCGAATAATTTATCAACTTCATTAAATAATTAAAGCAGCGCCACGCTTGCTGTTCACTCTGTACCAGCAGCCTGAGCAGACTTAGTTTAACATCGACAGAAATATTTCCAAATACTCGCGACAGCTATTATAAGAGTTCATTACATTCAAATGAATATTATTTTTTATTACAATTTGCAATTATACGGCACAATGATAATTTGCAATTAAGTTACTTTTAAACTTAATTGTTTAAACGGAATCGCTCCAACCGATTGCAAGTTTCCGTCGCCGCCGGCCGTCGCGCCGCACATCAACTGAAGACGGACGCTCTGTTCCTCGGCGTGGCAATTTAAAGCATTGTTCAAGAACCTGCATCAACACGAAGAACACGGCTCCGATAGACTGTAATCCGATCAGTTCGTATCGTATGCTGATAAATAACATTTCCATTCAGGGGGATCCGGCGGAGTGGCGGAAAATATTCATCCTCGCCTCCAGCGTCTATTTCTTCACCAATCTTTTCTTTTTAATATTTACGACGTCTACGAGGCAGCCGTGGAACGAGCGGAAGCGGGAAACCGATATCGGTACGTTATTGAATCTTTATGTGCACGAAGCAAAATGAGCGCCCGCCGGCTCACCAGCCCGCCTTTCTTGCAGAGATGAAACCAGCGGCCTGACCGACTCGCGCGTACTACCTTATTTATCCTCGTACCTGAACAAACAAAGGTTAGTGTACATACTTTGAGAGAAATAAATTTCTTCCAAGAACATCGTTTGTTTTAATGACCCCCGTCTCCGTAACGTTCCTTTGGTGAGATCGTCTCAGCTCACAAAACTGGATGATGTGAAGATAAATATAGAAGCTCCTCTATACTTCGGAGTATCAAGTTGGTTCGTTGTTAAAGATAAGTTAAAATGCGTCATCGTCTGCATTGCGCATTCAGACTGTGATCGAAAATATTCCACATAAGTCTGGTACATTACAAAGGAACTATTAAAAACTTGCATTGTCATCGACAATCAACTGCGTGTTTAGTGCACGATGACGCAAGTCCAGTGCCTGAGCCAGTCGGGAGACCCTAACGACCCATACATTTTCAGTAATGATATATATCCGGTTGTCATCATCATCAACAGCCCGTGACAGTCCACTGCTGAACATTGGCATTTTCCAAAGAACGACGTTTAGCACGTTCTTAAAGTAAATCTAATGAATAACTTCCGGTTGCTATAGCAACTTATTGTGAAATATAGAGTACAATACTTTGTCTGAAAATCCACATGATGGTTCATCAACACTGCACTTGCCCACGTACACCGATGCAATCGAAGTTTATTTTCACAATTTTCAAAAAATTTGTAAATTGAGGCCTCTTAAGAACAAGACACTTTATTAAAGATGAAGATGAAAGAAACACGACGTTAGAGATATCGGTGAACAGAACATTTAATAAATTGTTAACCTTTTATTATATCAAGGAATCTTGAAGATGTTCATCCAGAAGTAAGCAAGTATATTATAATACCAGCTAAAAGTCTTTCAAACCGGAACACAATAATATTTACATAATATTGCAAATGATATATAACTAATTAAACAATGGTTCAAATAAGTGATGTTTGTGGCACAAAGTGGTTGTATTCACATTTTACTGTATTCCGCTTCGGAAGGGGTGAAAGCTAGTGAAAATAAAAAAAACGCGTTTTGGTGCAACGCTACGAGCGCAGCGCGACGCCCCAGCTGCTGGTTAGGGTCACTCCGCTAAGTAAACGACAGAGACCAGTTCACAGTAAAATTATGAGATTTTTATAAGAGATATAACAAAAAAGTTACAATAACCTCCTTGTAACTCTAGCCAAGTAGACCGTACGTCATGAATGTGACAGCAGTATCTAGAGCGACGATCAAGCACCGGTTGTCAGATAACAGCACGGGCCAGCTCGCAGACGGGCGGGTGTCGATCGCGCGCTCCCCGAGATAAGCGCGCGGGAGCTGGAGGTGCAGTACTCTCATCGCCACTCTAGTCGCACTCAAACGGCCACCAGGTGCAGTCTGCAGCTGGCATCGGCAGCTTCCCTCCATATCTCGCATCGCACACCCTCGTCGCCATGGGCACCCTCGCAGCCACGGGAAATGTTCGTCCAAGTAAGTGCAGCGGTTCAATGTTCCCTTCCAGGTTTTCATCTTCTGTATTGTAATTTTAACCATAGCTCAAGATATTCTCATTTGTAAATACGATGTTTTACGATGTTTTGCTAGGGTCATTCCTGGAGCAGCAGATTCACCCACCAATTACCAGTTCTGTCTGAAAAATAAAATCCATCATGCAATTGTTATGCTATTGCATTTATTAAGTACTAAAACTCGTTTAGTTGTGATATATACTTGCTGTAGACAGTGATGTGAGCTGACCAGCAGACAGGCAAGCTTCTATCCGAAGGTATTTTAATTTGCTGATGCCCAACTATCTGATTGTTTTAACGTCACATTATAAAATAGAGCTTCATTGATGTTCTCCGCGAGGACTTCAACTGCAATTCTGTTGACCATGTGCAAGGTTCAAGTTTTAGTTTGATTGTCATGCCAAGGAGCCGCGCCGCGCAAACTGAATCATTGTTGTTTATTTTACTATTAGATTAATTAACTACATCGATGTAAACCTGTCCAGGCGCTCCATGTCTTCGTATTTGTCTCTTTCATTACGAACACAAGAGTTGCACACACGTGTCCGTTCGCCGCCCATTAACGTCCGCTGCTGGATGTCGCAGGCTGTCTAAGTTCGGGGGTAATCGCCATCTTCCCTGTGCTGGACAATGTTACTAAAGATTACTGCAATAGCACTAGGGCGATAAATGCACTCTTCGCGGCCTCCCACGTGGGTTGCACGGTAAAAGCATATTCATTTAAAACGAATGAACAAATTGTCTAGATCTACACTGGATGCTGCGCACGCTGTACCTAATTACACTATAGTTTGGTTGTCGGTAACAATTATTCGTTATCAGCGCTGGCCCAGGTGACAGCATTGATAATTATAAAATTTTAAGGGGTAATGAAGATTTATGGCATTTATTATTGACAATAATAGCTAAAAGTAATGAACTCGTCCATTTTTTTTATTTCAAAAACTGGCAAACGCTTTTAATGGACTTCTACCTCCGAGACCGGAACTCGTTCATGGACGATTGCAACTCGCAAATTGTAACTAACGTCTACCGGTGCAAGACTTTAGTTTGAAGCGTGTAAGCAACAAGATAATAACAACAAGAACAAGATTGTGTACCAACAACATATAATAGTTGGCTGTTGAGTTATCTATAAGCGGCCTCAACAGCCGACAGATCAAGACACGAGTACAAAAATAAGATACTTTTTCCTTCGTTACCACAAAAGCACACAAATCGTCTTCCGCCGGTGATTTCCCCGCCTCGGGGAACACCGAGCCACTGGCGGAGAAGTTGCGGTCGATGTTTACAGAACCTTTAACACTTGAATGTTTTAATTTAGATTTGACCGGCTACAGCGCAACGATTAATAGATATTGCATGTTTATCAATTATAAATTCCTTAACAGAGTTATACGTAAATATATTTTATTGAGATGCTGCGGTTCGTCCGCGCGGAGAACGGCGTACAATATTTCCATCGCTATCTGCGTCGTCCGTCTGAGCAGAAGACAACTTTAACGTTGCACCGTTCAGCGAAATTCATAACACACCATCATACCATCACACCATCACACTGCTCAAGTACCTGCTCGGCCAGCAGTACGCAGCGCCTACCCCGCGCGCCGATTGCAACAGCTTTGCCCGTTATTTAATTATTTTCTAACCGATATATTAATGCAAACAAACGTAAATAGTAAACCAATAGATTAGATGCACGAGTAAACGACTAGACAAAACAATAGATAGTTCCCGGTGCCGATTCGGTTCCAATCATTAACGATAACTAACGATGTTGGCGCGCGAGCGCAGTGCGGTGCGCGGGCGCCGGCCGCTGGGCGCTGGGCGCTGGGCGCGCGTTAGCTTATCGCACGAGGCGATGGACTCGGCCCAGTTCAGGCCGGGACTCCGCGAGGGGCTGCGAGTGGGCTGACTCTGTTCTGTCATTAACGTAACTCGTACTCTGCGATACAATGTCTGCGCGGGAGTGTACGGAGGACACACCTTTATTGCCGACGACACGTCACGCTGCGCCGTGTCCACCCGGTGCACCCGGTTCACCCGATGCACCCGGTCTACGAATCGGTATGAAGTCTACCTTTCTGTATGTAGAATATTTAAATTTTAACCGATTAACTAAAAAGGTAATGGTCCCGAAATGGCAAGCGTAATGTGATGGATGTTATCAATTAGGCAATTTCTATGTAACTTGTTATAATGGGTATTTACTACTTTAATAGATGAGTCTTCCTGTTCGTAAAATATTAGATATGTATGCAAGAGTCTGTGCAGATATCTTAACTAGTGCCCCATTGCCGTATGCAGGCGCACAACTTTCCACCCCTATCGGCAATTTATCAATTCTTTACATAATCTCAGTTCCTTTACCCATTACACATATTTATATCCTCTAATTAATACATAACGTCTCGCAAACGGCTAAAGCTGCATCCATATCCATAACCGACAGCAACACATACAAACTGGATCTTGTAGCCGTAAAGGTATAATTAAAAATATCATTCTAAACGAAAAAAGATCAAGTAATGAATTATATGTACAAACATAAACTATGAAAGTGACGTAAAAATTCTTTATTTACATTCTAGGAAGAAGGCAAGACTCGTATATGACAATCTCATTGCTTAGTTTGAAAATTCTGTTCAGGATGTTCCTCATGATGCTTACCAGTACTTCGTGAAGCTGTCCGTAATATCTTGCTTCGTGAAGAAACTCGTTGGATTCTGATAGGATTGAACAGGACGCTGGATTACTTGCTTCATTGCTTGTGTTGCGTCGGATCACCGATCGGATAAATATTTCTATCAGATGCTAACCTGTTCTTCTTTATTTATCACATAAAGATTAACAATTTTAAATAATATATTGTATTTTCAGAGGGTCTGGGTGTTCGCCACGCGCAAACCTTCCTGCTGTTCTTGGCCATGCTGCTCGTGTACAGCATGCGGGTTAACATAAGCATGGCGATTGTGGACATGACCGACGTCACTAACGAACAAGCAAGTATTAAAGTTATAACTACTTGTTGCAGTTACAAGTTTGGATATATCTTGTTAGTTTCTGACTAAGTTCTGCTAACCCCACCACCATATGGGTTAAAATCTAGGTAGAGAGAGAGAGAGAGAGAGAGAGAGAGAGAGAGAGAGAGAGAGAGAGAGAGAGAGAGAGAGAGAGAGAGAGAGGCAGAGAGAGAGAGAGAGAGAGAGAGAGAGAGGGAGAGAGACAGTTATTTTGAAAGTTGGCGGCCTTAAATTGTAATTCCTTAATTATGTATATTATACACATGCAACGTTTATCTTCGAGTATATGTTACTTGAGACTGAATGCCGACATCGTGAGATATTCTAATGTTCCCAGAACAAAAAATTTCATCCTCCGTCATTCCATGCAGCGAGGTGTCAGGCATAGCGACGTTATATCACCGAAATTGTTCATAGCTGCGCTGGAAGACGTGTTCAAGTTTTTGGACTGGGAAGGACTTGGCATCAATATAAACGGCGAGTACATGACTCACCTTCGATTCGCCGATGATATCGTAGTCTTAGCTGAGACCCTGGAAGACCGTGGCAAAATGATCGATGACCTCTATAAAGTATCTCAATGCGTAGGCTATAACATCAATATGGAGAAGACAAAAATTATGTCCAATGCCCATATTGTACCCACGCCAGTTATGATTGCAGGCTCTACACTGGAAGTTGTTGACAAATATATTTACCTGGACAAATAGTTCAGCTTGGTAAGTCAGACTTCCAGAAGGAGGTTCATCGACGACTCCAACTCGGCTGCTGGGCAGCGTCCGGGAGGCTACGCAGCATATTCTCGTCCCAACTTCCGCAGTGTTCAAAGACAGTCTTTAATTTGCCAACGATGAGTTATGGCGCCCGGACCTGGCCGCTTGCAGTGGGCCGTGTTAAAAGGCTTCAAGTCGCACAGAGAGCAAAGGAATGGGCTATGCTCGGGGTTTCCCTGCGTGATCGAATCAGAAATGAGGAGATCCGTAGGAGAAATAAGGCCGCCGACATAGTCCAAAAGATTGCTAGGTTCAAGTGGAAATGGGCAGGACATCGCTCTAAGGACTGACAGCCGAGGGGCACTAAGGTCCTCGAAAGGCGACCGCGTACCGGTAGACGTAGTGTTGGCAGGCCCCCACCAGGCGATTCGATGATCTGGTAAAGGTTGCAGGAAGCAGCTGGATGCGGGCAGCGCAGGATCGATCGACGTGGAGATCTTTGGGGGAGACGTATGTCCAGCAGTGGACGTCTATCGGCTGATAATGATGATGATGATGAGATAAGGCATTCTACAAATCAAAGTCTACTAGTGCCTGTCGATACGGATGGAGTTCTGCTGGAAGAGGAGTCTTCTAACTTTCACTTAAAACATTTTTTGTAAATTAAGGGATGATCAGTTTGTAACACTTTTATCCAAAGATCTGCGCGGATACATCGAAGAGTTTTGATGTGCGCTTGATAAACAGTTGGTCAGATAAAGTTTTGTTTGTAATACTTTAACATGAAAATTTCGCTTATCTTCAAGGACTAATGCAATTTAGAGTGTTTCTGATTGTCAGCGAGATGAAATTGTTAATTTGGATTCAAATGAAAGCTAAAAGAATATAATCCGAGAGAAAATCATAATAATGACAACATTGATGTCGTTCCCACTTTTGTAAGTATCGGGTTAATAAAACCGGAAAAAAATAATTCAAAATTACACTCAAGTAAGGAAAGCTATTTTCAGAGTATATATAGTAATCCAGTTGTTGCCAGAAGAAATTACGCGTAGGCCTCCAGCTGTAAATAATTTTCAACGGATTATTATTGCCTGGGCGCATGAAAAGGAACTTATTCTTTGGCTTTTAGTGTTTGAGTTGTATTTTAAAATTTTTATTTAATTTCGCACATTTCATTTCCATAAATAACAATTTTCAAGCATGTTTGCACATTCTGTCCTCCGCCGCTGTTCCAATCGATGAAGTGCAGAGATCGAAATGTCAGGGATAATATGTAATAAAGCCTCTACTTTTAGCATTTCGATTGGAGCTACAGCGTCCAATCGATGATCCTGTCTTCGTTCTTCTGGGGCTACGTACTACTCATGCTGCCGTCCGGGGAGCTGGCTAAGCGCTTCGGTGGGAAGGCGCTCATAACTATCTCCGTTTCGGTCAATTCGCTGCTCTCACTTTTGCTGCCGACTGGCGCTTACTTAGTGGGTTGCGAACTTTAGATTTTTAGTGACATTTGTCCCCGTTACCTGTACTGCACCACACACTGTTATTTCAATACTATTACTATAAAAACGGAGCGAAAGTGTGCCTCTAATTCTGCCACGTTCAAATCTATGAACAAATCTTAGTACACATTCTTACATGGAGATGTTTATAAGTATGGGAAGATCCGAACACACCTAACACTTAAACAAATAACGGTAGAGAAACGTTAAAAATAATGACGGATTTGAAGACATAAGTTAGGGCACGGATATTTTACACATAAATTAATAACACTTTTGGTAGATAATAAACTGTGTTTAGGAAACATTACGAGTGCAATACTAACTTTAGTGACACCGTGCCCCAGGGGGGCTGGCAGGTAGTGTGCGCCTGCCGCGTGCTGCAAGGCATGACGCAGTCGTTCGTATTCCCCTCCATGCACCACCTCATCAGCCAATGGATACCTTTGGAGGAAAAGGGAAGGCTGACTACATTAATATATGCAGGTAAATACTCGAATGAAGCAATAATTTCATGTCAGCGTGCCATTGCTATTCCCTGTGCATGCATGTACTCTGAGCAGAGTTTACAGTGAATTGAAATCACTTGCGCTTATGTGTTATTGTTACAGGAAGTCAGCTCGGGGTGGCGCTGCAGCTTATATCATCGGGATTTATAGCCTCGACTTGTGGTTGGAAGGCAATATTTTACACAAACGGCTTGCTCGGCACCCTGTGGACCGTCGCCTATTTATTCTTCGGATCGGCCTCACCCGAGCAATCCAAATTAATTTCGCAGGACGAATTGAGGTACATCCAGACGTCCTTGGGAAGAGCCGGCGAACAAAAGGTACACAACTATACGCCAATTTTACATTTAAATATAAATAAAAACAACAGCATATACTTGGTTGCCAAAATTCAAGACATCGAACCGTTCTCTAAGATCTCGCATGGTAATTGCATATTTTCATTAAAAAGGCACTAAGCGCATCTTGTAGTTCGTGTGGAGCTCGTTACTCATAGTTGTTTGTTAAAAAGCAATCCTAGTGTTAGTTTTTTGCCAACGACATTAACGATATTACATTCACGTATAAAGTAACATAGATACTGAACTAATTGTAATTTGGATAACACCCACCCCAACATGCTAATAATTACAACAAAAAAAATTAAGGCTTAAAACTTATAAGTTCTGTAATAAATTAATCTACCTACAAACCTATGCCAAATTTACAAAAACTAAAGTCGGTGTTATTGTTATTTATTTACTATTATCAGCTTACGAAACATCAATATTTTTTACAAATATTTTAACGCAGACAACTTGAGCTATTTATTTTCATTAAGAGCTGCCTATAAAGTAGTGGTAGTAGGAGGGCGGCGGAGTGCGTTCGTGTATCGGTGCGGGGTGCGGGGTGCGGGGTGCGGGCCGGCGGGCCGGTGAGGGCGGGGCGGGCCGGTGAGGGCGGGACGCACACGAACTACATCTCGATAACAAAGTGGTGCGGTCGTATACGAGTACATCGTTTAATAATTTATGCAAATGCATAATGTTGAGTGTGTCACCTCGAACTTTGAGACATTTCATATTCTAGTTGATCCCTGTTGAACCTACCTCGAGAGGACACGACGTCAAGTTGCGTGCGCGCACCTACGGTGATCCAAATGTTTTAGAATTGCTATTGTAATGAAACATTGAAGATAAGACCAGATTGAGTTCCCGAATACTGCGGAGCACAAATCCAAGTCACTCATAAACTATTCGAAGCATCATCAACATGAGTTGCAAATTTTTATTTTGCGTCTATATAATTGGCCGTACACGTACATGTACACGTACATATCGCACCCACTGGGTGGCCGCCGCGTGCAGGCAGCCTAATCTACGTCAGCCTTGTAGTGCACGAGATTACAATTAGTTGATCCTCTTAACGAGAATCGACTTTGGCACGGCGAGATGAGGATTCTTGCAAAGTTCTAAATATTTGGGTAAACTAAAGATTCAAAATGTTCTCAAAAGTAGAAAGAGTACATATTGATCGGTAACAAAAGAGCATTTATAAAAGCTGGCACGATCGTTGCTTCTTTCCACTTTTCAGAAATAATTGCAATTAACATGAATTTGTTATAGCTTGTGCTTAATGGATTTAGGAGGTTATTCGCGGGGCCGTGTGTATATATATACAGGTGTTCACTTGTTCTCCAGAGACGTGATTGTCACGCAAACATAATCATTTAGATAAATATTTTTTTTAATCTCGACGCTTATGTCGCAATGTGACAAGCATTTTATCAGGACATCACAACATTCGACATTTGATTGCACATTTTAAAATGATTTGGCGCTGACGTGCGCCGCCGATCATCCGATCGAGATCTCGTTCACACCGATTTCAATTTGCAGATAAGATCCGTATGTTTAGTCTATTTAAAATTATCTCAGAGATTTGCTAATAATGCGTTTCTGTGTTTGTGATGCATACATGGATTGTTGTTTTTTTTTTTTTTTGGATATATAAAACTTAAGGAGCCGGAAACTTAAAGGTTAAATTCGTAATCCTCCCCACCCCCACCCCCTCTCGCCCCGCAGCTTTATTCACGAATTAATATATTTAATTTCACGGATTAGCCGTGCCGACGACATCCCGCGAAACCGAGTGTAATGTCTAACACCTGAATAATTCATGGGGGTAGGGAAGGTGGCGGAATATCAAAACAGCTCATTACTGCTATGTTACGTGGAAAAGATTCCTTATTAGTCGTTTCTCGTGCTGAGAGGGGGAGAAGGATTTTTGATGAAGCGGAATACATTTGTCGAATTTTATATTTGCATGAGTAATACCTCAATTCGCCCGCCGGGAGATCGCATCGCGTCGCATCGCCTAACCGGGAGATTTGCTTAAGGGCCCAAAATTTTAATTTCATGCCATGCTTTAGTACATTAAGTGAATAACATTTCAAGTTATGTATAGAGCTAACAATTATTTATAAGAAGTTATTACTTTTTGGCTCTGTTAATAACGCAGGCGGCTCTTGTAAGATACAACACACGAGTATCACATTCGCGAAATAAGCACAATAACACTAAACTTATCAGCATCACAATAATGGAGTTGTACTTGATTTCCGGCTTTCCTGTGCACAGTTTAGTCCCTTAGTTACGCGCCGCCTGATGCTGCGCGCTCCGCACACCGACACATATCCCCATTGTCCGCGCGCCGACACGAGCTTTTAGCGGCTAGGGTCGTGAATACTTTACGAGTATTCCACTAGATCTATACGTGTTGCACTGTGTGGAGGAGATACATCACCACATCGCTGCGCCCTGCGTTCCTGCAGCGTTCGCTGTAAACAATTGCACGCAAACATTCTGATCAATTGATTTGAAAGCCAAGGTAGGCAACGAAACTACGCGGTCAATGAAATTTGCTATTTCACTGTGTAACGAGTGACGAAACACTATATTTTAGTATATTTTAGTTTTGGTAGGTACGCTACGTACAATTCGGCATTTTATAAAATCTACCGGCGGGACAGGTCGGACGTGGCTCTGCTGGTGCATGGTATATGTTACCACGAAAAGCCGAAGTCAGAGAATGTCCACATTCACCGCTGAATGTCGACAAACACCAAATAAATACGTCGGTGAAAGATTGAATATTTCATTGCATTGTTGTACATTCGGACCCTCGCCGGTGTACGTCGACAATCGCAGATATGCTCTGGTGGAGGTCGAAAAGAGAGGAGCCGACAAAGAGGTGATTGGCTGTTAGGTTAGGTTTTTTTTAGATAAGGTTAAGTTAGTAAGTTTTTTATTTCTATTATTTTCCTTTCTCATTTTGAAAGTACTGTGTTTTAAGTTCTTAGTTATTTCTCTCAGAAAGAGAGGCGTAAAATTTATCGCGACTGAATCACGGAGAAAAAAATATAAATCTCGGACATGTTCAACATTCACCATTAGTGCATGGTGAACGGCGACATTCTCCAAATTTCGGTGTTGCACCGTAACACGTATTCACTTGTTGATACTTATGTAGGAGTGACTGTGCTGTGCTCTATACTCAATTAAATATCAGTGTTTTGTATTTCCAGAAACACCGCACACCGTGGCTAAAGATCATCACCTGCTTCCCGTTCTGGGCGGCTGTGGTCACCCACTGCGGTCAGAACTGGGGCTTCTTCACACTGATGACGGAGATGCCCACTTACATGGCCAAAGTCTTAGACGTTAATTTAAAACAGGTACATACACTGTACACGGGTCCGGAGGCGGCGAGCGACGAGCGACGAGCGACGAGTCGTGTTGCTCCGGAAGCAGCGCAGGGCGTTTTAAAAAATTGAACACAATTTGTTTCAGAACGGAGTCCTCTCATCGCTGCCCTACCTGACGCAGTACCTGCTCAGTTTCCCGATGGGCGCCATCACGGATTTTCTCATCCGCCGCGAGTGGCTCAGCGTCACCAACACGAGGAAGCTGTCCAACACCATTGGTACATCACGACATAAATTCTTGCTAATATTATTTACGAGTATATCTTCATTTATTAAATATTTAAAAGCAACAGACTCTTGAAAAAGGTTTTCCGGTCAAAGCCATTAACCATCTACATTTTACCGCTGAAGTACTTTGCCGCGAAATCAGTGCAGCCGCCGCGCGCCCCTCGCTCCACTCTTTCGCTACCCGATCCCTGCTACCTGATACCCGCTACCTGATACCCGCTACTTGCTACCCGCTACCCGCTACCCGATCTCTGCTACCCGCTGCCCGTTACCCGATCCCCACTACCGGCGCAGTACGCGCGTTTACATACTGTATGACTGCACCGCGCAGGGCTGTGGGGGCCCGCGCTGGCGCTGCTCGGACTCTCCTACGCGCCGGAGGGCAACATGGTGGCGGCTGTGGCGATGCTCACCCTCACCGTCGGCGTCAACGCAGGACACTTCACCGGCTACTTGGTAACTTCTTTCTAACTGCCGTCGACATAATGTCCACACCTTAAAACACCCACGGCGAGTAAACTATTATATTTCCTAAAGCAAATGTAAAATATAGTAAATAAATCCGACTAAAACAAGAAATGATTCTGTGCGTCGGTTTGCTCCAAACGGATGGACGGCCTTTGCTGCATTTGTTTATTGTTCAAATCAAAACAAATTTATTTGCAAGAACTTGGTCACAAATACAGCTGCACCACAACACCATGCACACGCACAAATATACACACGTATACACACGCGCGCGCACACATACACACCCACGTACAAACACACGCACACGTACACACGCGCGCGGCACACGGCGCGCAAACCTTACTAAATCTATGAAATACCTTTTGTGCGTTACTGAATTTCTTTGATGTCCTCAATACTCTAAGGCCGTTTATTTTGACAGAGATATTCAGAGGAGTCAGCTCCGGCCGCAGCCTCCACCGCCACCCCCCCACCTGAAACTTCTTTGGAATTTTCACATATATAATAATATAATATAAGTTCTCCACGACGTCGTTAAATATTTTTTGAGACAGGAAATATGTTATAAAGTAAAAACAATATTTAATTTTTTTTTTTTAAACGTGAACGACTCACAATCATCTAACTTTACTTTCTTCCTGTCCCCAGCTGATCCTGGTGGACTTGGCGCCAAACTTTAGCTCGTCGCTGATGGCTATCTCGAATTTCTTCGCCAACATTATTTCCATAATAGCACCGTTGGTCTGCGGCGTCATTATACAGGACGAGGTACGTAGCAAGCGAGCCACCACCACCAACAGGACCACCACCACCAGCAGCAGACCAAATGATCACTACTAGCAGCTGATCACCGTATTTATATAAACCCATAGGCTTTTTAATTCCACGCGAACTTCTCATATAATATATTTATATTGTATGCACGCAAGTGCGCACAGTGCATGCAACTTATTCCACGACAAGTCATAAAGTTGTTATACCCTGCGAGTGCACGTCACAACAAGTTATTTAAAAAAAGTTATTTATTAATTGGGCACAAACTCAAAATAACTTAATCATTTCTTAACAAATAAACACTTCCTGTTGCACGGGCCGTCGCAGTCGGACCCTGCGGAGTGGCGCAAGGTGTTCTTCCTGGCGGCAGGCATTTACTTCTGCACAAACTTGTGTTTCATACTGTTTACAACGGCGAACAAGCAGACGTGGAACGACCCCGAGGGGAACAACGCCCGTGAGTATTACCGGTAACAAGCGCTCGTCACCATGACGCGGCACACGCACGCGGTTACCGCGCCTGCCTCCAATACGTGCAGTGTGCACCACTTTCAGTGCTCGTTGCTCTTGCTACTGTTGTTAACAATGGATCAATGAATTGGATAGATGGCATTACTGTCTCATTGCGAGAGCAGGCCTCGAGTTCCAGCAGTGGGAACATTAAGAGGGCTATTTATTAGTATTTTTCATTAATAATGATGACATTTTTCATGATTTTATCATCTAACGGGCACTGCCGTAAGCGGCGCCGGCGCGGCCCAGTAGCCCGCCGGTCACCCAGCTTCCCGCTCCGGGCGAACGCCGCGTGCTTGCAGGGGCCGGCGGCACTGGCGGTGGCACCCTCTATTCTCTGATGATGTTGAGCGCTTGGTAGTCTTTTGACTCTTCCAGCTCAGATATTATGCTCGTGGAGCTGGCTCCACGGCCTGTTAAGCGGCGGCATCCCGCGAGCACTAAAGTAAATACTAAAGCACTGATAATAAAACATTCCCTTTGATAATCACGTTATCTTAAACAATAAAACACCGGGAGCTTATTTAACAAAGGTTTTTTATTTTTTAGAAATCAAAGAATATTTACAGACATAGCACGACAAATGTACGAGTATCACTGAAGAGTAAACTGTATTCCGTACGGGGTACGCAGTCAACGGGGATAAGTTAATATTATAATAAATGAAATTATATCATAATTTACACTTTTATTTGTTAAAGCAGTCCTTGGAATACCAGAACAGCTTCTTCACTGAAAAACAAGCCGGGAGTGATATCAAATAAATCGTTTTAAAACTATTGTTACTCCGTTTAAATACTTTATCATCTTAGATATATAAGTATATATATATATACTTATATATCTATATATATATATATAGTGGAGATGAAATTTGTACATAAATGTGTAACAAGAAGTTTTCAAACAACTCAACAGATGGCGCTACTATGAACAATAGATCATGCTATTGTTTATAATAGCTCAATTCCTTATAACGATGTTACTTTTTTGTGTACATTGCCTTCGGCCAAAAAGTCGTTACGGAGTACCCATGAACTGGATCTCCGGATCTTCGTAATACTATTGTACTTATTAACTTGCTTATGTACTTTGAATCGCTCTGCTCATCATCAACATGGAGCTGTTATTGCTGCGTGCGTAGTCATTTACCAAAGACCCCGCACCCCACCTTAATACCTCTACAAATGTTTATTTATTTGATAGGAAACGGACAAAATTTAAAGTCAACCCTGCTATAACGCGGTACTTTCATAACACGGTTTCCATATAACGCGGAGCTGAAATTGCGACAGCTCTCCTATAATGCGATACTCTGGCAGCGCGGTTTCCGTTCAACAACATCGTAACAGTTCTTTCCGTGCACCCAATGAATTATTTTAACCGGATACAACTGTTAATATAAACATTCTAGCTTATCTCTTAACCATTTCCGAAATTACGACGACATCGGTTCCAGTCGTCTCAGAGCTCTTTCATAGTACCTTTCCTTGGTAAGCAATTCTTTCTAAAGTTTTGTTGCTAGCACTGTTTCAGCTGCAGCGAAGAAGCGCTAAGTTTAAAAGAGAGTTAAGAAATTGCTTAGCTTCCTATAGAAAAGGTTTTAGTTGAGTTAGAAAAAAAAGCTACAATCGAAAACTAATGTAAAAATATAGATAGATAGCGCGGTTTCCATATAACGCGGTAAAAATTAGCCCGATCTGTACATTAAATCCGACTTTCTTATAGCGCGGGTTCCATACGACGCGGTACTAATTAACCTGATCTATACGTTAAAGCCGAGTTTTTAGAGCGCGGGTTCCATATGACGCAGTACTAATTAGCCTGATCTGTACGTTAAATCCGACTTTCTTATAGCGCGAGTTCCATACGACGCGGTACTAATTAACCTGATCTATACGTTAAAGCCGAGTTTTTAGAGCGCGGGTTCCATATGACGCAGTACTAATTAGCCTGAACTGTACGTTAAATCCGACTTTCTTATAGCGCGGGTTCCATACGACGCGGTACTAATTAACCTGATCTATATGTTAAAGCCGAGTTTTTAGAGCGCGGGTTCCATATGACGCAGTACTAATTAGCCCGATCTGTACGTTAAATCCGACTTTCTTATAGCGCGAGTTCCATACGACGCGGTACTAATTAACCTGATCTATACGTTAAAGCCGAGTTTTTAGAGCGCGGGTTCCATATGACGCAGTACTAATTAGCCTGATCTGTACGTTAAATCCGACTTTCTTATAGCGCGGGTTCCATACGACGCGGTACTAATTAACCTGATCTATACGTTAAAGCCGAGTTTTTAGAGCGCGGGTTCCATATGACGCAGTACTAATTAGCCTGATCTGTACGTTAAATCCGACTTTCTTATAGCGCGGGTTCCATACGACGCGGTACTAATTAACCTGATCTATACGTTAAAGCCGAGTTTTTAGAGCGCGGGTTCCATATGACGCAGTACTAATTAGCCTGATCTGTACGTTAAATCCGACTTTCTTATAGCGCGAGTTCCATACGACGCGGTACTAATTAACCTGATCTATACGTTAAAGCCGAGTTTTTAGAGCGCGGGTTCCATATGACGCAGTACTAATTAGCCTGATCTGTACGTTAAATCCGACTTTCTTATAGCGCGAGTTCCATACGACGCGGTACTAATTAACCTGATCTATACGTTAAAGCCGAGTTTTTAGAGCGCGGGTTCCATATGACGCAGTACTAATTAGCCTGATCTGTACGTTAAATCCGACTTTCTTATAGCGCGGGTTCCATACGACGCGGTACTAATTAACCTGATCTGTACATTAAATCCGACTTTCTTATAACGCGGGTTTCATACGACGCGGTACTAAATAACCTGATATATACGTTAAAGCCAAGTTTTTAGAGCGCGGGTTCCATATCACGCAGTACTATTTAGCCTGATCTGTACGTTAAATCCGAGTTTTTAGACCGCGGGTTTCATATCAAGCAGTACTATTTAGCCTGATCTGTACGTTAAATCCGAGTTTTTAGACCGCGGGTTTCATATCACGCAGTACTATTTAGCCTGATCTGTACGTTAAATCCGAGTTTTTAGAGCGCGGGTGCCATATGACGCGGTACGCACTCACCGCGTTATAGGAGGGTTGACTGTACACACTAACACACAAATATAATAAAACAGTTTCACTACATAGCGCACTTCCTGGCTAACTCGACGTGAGTTTATAACGCGAGTAACAAAATATGGATAACGTTTAACTTCTGAGGAGCACGCCATACAAAAGGGATTTACTTTTACTGGATGCTTCTATCGGCAAATCATTTAAAAAGCTATAAACAGGCTCGCGATGAGAAAACTCCGCTCTGATATTCTTTGAGAGGAAATCCTTTCATTAAAATTTACTGACATGTTTACTACAAACGGGATCCCAGTAAGTAAGCCCGCTTTGCCGCCGCGGCTTTGTGAAATGTTATCTTGAATAACAATGCGTTCAGTTTTTTTTTTTTACTTGTTGCGTGTGCTTTTACTCATTACAAACCTTATTTTTGTTTTGTACTTCGTGCTATATTTAAGTACCTTTTTATATGCGAAGGATATCCCTTGCACTCTTTTTAACAGATTTTGCACACTGTGGAAACTATGATTTTCGACAGACGAAGGTGTAAATAGAAAAAAAAGACAAAGACAGTAAATAGATTTAAACCACGAGCTGTCAGTAGAGTCATTCAGTGGAATTTCGTTCACCGAAAGGAGCACCGGTAAGAATAATCTATACTATATTACTTAGCTAACTCCAGATCCCGCCGCGTATTGATCGGGAGCCGCAACATACGCTGGGTCTGTTGTTACTTTTTATCTTATGGAAACTATTAAAATAATCTAACTGGTTTTATCCTGGATATAAAATGAAATTATATCCTGTGCGCACGGTCGTTTAATGCTAAGTTTAACCTCTGTACGGGGAAAACCGTATTGCTTACGACTTTTATTACCTACTCAGAACCTTGAAGTACCTCACTGGAGGTACTGCAATATTATTTATAATTATTAAAGAAATTTGAAATTTTTGTAACCTGTCGTCGAGGGGAAGAACTAGTTAAGTGAAATATTTACTTAATAAAATGTTTCATGTGAATCTAAAATTTTTACTAAGCTGCGTGAGCCCCCCTGCGTTTGCTTCGAGCTCTACTACCTTTCTCTTAAATACTTTTTATTATTGTTCATATCAGTTTACCACAAGTTTAAAATAACGACAACACAAGTCAAGTGAATTAAGGAGATAATTATTTTGTGCAATCATAAAAATAATGAAAAAAGTCTAAATAATAGACAGCCGAATTAAAATGATATTTCAATTATATAAGAATAAAATTTCAGAAAGACGTCAGCTCGTCGACTTAATGTACTCGTAATATGTTATAGCGTTTAATGAGGCGAGTCCACGGGAGAAGCGACCGGGAGAAGCGACCGGAAGAAGCGACCGGGAGAAGCGACCGAGAGAAGCCGGGCGCAGGGGCTCCTGCACCGCCGAGCTCGCAACGGAATTCCTCGCAATTAATTATTTTCTACTCGCATCCCAAAAATAAATTGTGTTATGTTTGAGCTGTTATAAGAATATTTTTTTTTAATTTCTGTTCCACGAAATTTTACTTTTAATAATATTCCCCAGACACAAATATTTAACAAGGGAACGTCCAAGGTATCGGAGAGCATTATTAAAAAAGAAGATAGGCTCTAACCTTGATTAGAAATTGTAAAAGTAAATGTGTCTCTTCAGTTTTATTAACTATGCAATAAATCCTCATCTCTGTTCGCACAAAGTTACAAAATTATTTTCCTTCAGGAGCAAAAGTTAATGAATTTAGGTTAGAGAACTTTTAAAAACAGAGGTCGAAGGAAAATGTACGGAGGTAGACAGAATTCCTCCCGGCATTCCCTTTCAAATTCCCAAACTTTCGGACGAGCGGTAATTAACGAGAGTTTAACCGCAGGATTAAAAAAGGTTTTTCGCTCAATGAGTTACTGAGCAACTTAAGCAATGTTACATTTAACTAATATTTTAAAACGTGGAGGTAGAGACGCTGCGACAAGCTAATGGCGGTCGGTCGTAGCAGGTAATATAAAGACATAAAAAAGAAGGAATGGGTGGGCAACAGAGACTGGACGTCCAAAACTAGAAGATAAATTAACTAGAAAATATCCTGGCCCATGCGACAGAAACGCAGGTTGGGATGAGCTAAGAGTACATTTGACTCGTAGACTCGTAGATAAATAATTTGATGTTGTGTATTTGTAAAAGTTATTGTACTACTAATAGAGCAAATCATTTTTAATATTAAACTCTATCGAAGCTAAGTAAGTTAAGTAAAGAGCGGCGGGTAGTTTTGTGACCGCGTCTCATGCAAACATTTTAATATTAAATTATGTAAAACATCAAATCAGGATCGGAACAAAATTACAAAACGACCCCAAAGCTACCGAACTAATATTAAAATCAGCTGATCGGTGGAAGTTAATTATGCAAACGGTTAATGCTTTTGAAAACTAAGCGAAATGTGTAAACCTGGTGGAGGCGAGCAGCGACAGGGAGTCAGTCCCATTGAAGGAAAGTGCTTAGTTGTGATTCATTTTGCATTGTGATTAAAGGAAAGGTAATTTTGATTACTGAGAGTTGGTACTTTGTCGAGACAGGCAGGAAGTTCTTCTTCAGGCAGAATTTTCCTACAGAGATAGTAATATTCAATTTTGCAATTTGCTCAGTAATCGAATATTTACCGCAGCACCATCTCTACCGGGTCACTTCACTTTGAATCGAAAACTGCAAGAATGTAGACGGATGTTACGCCCAGAGGCGTGAGAATTTTTTTTTTGTTTTTTTTTTTACGTGGGGGAAATGCCAACACATACCCGTCCTTGCGGGGGCGAGGACGGGTTATGTCGGACTTGCACCGACTAAAACCCCCACGATGTTCCGCCTCGTCGCCATGATGGCAGGGTAACGGGAACGCATGAACTCAACCGCGACCCTGTCGGCGCTGGCCACTTGCGCAGCCCCACCTTGGGAGGGAGGGACAAACCCTCCCTTTCCAGGGCGCGTCGGAACATGCAGCGCGCCCCCTCTTCGACCTCATGCGTGTGCGGGCGACCGGTTCCCCCGAACCTGTCGCCCAGAGGCCATGGGAGCCACTGGAGAAAACCTCTCCCGGCTCCCGGCGGCGGAGAGATGTTAGGCCCGCCGCTACCTGTCAACGGCCGCGGAGGATAGGGAGAGCGGCGCATCTCAATACTGGCACTCCTCTTCCCCCGCGGCCCCACCGCCGCCGCATCGCCAGTGCGACACCGGTTGGCCGCAGAGGGTACTCCCTCTGCGACCCCACCTCGGCTGCGAGGGGCGGTATGAAACCGCCCCTGCAGCCGGTCGCTAGGGCAGCACACAGCCGCCCCTGCGGCCCTCGGCCGCTCCGGTGAGCTCCAGTTATCCCAACCAGTGCTCGGACCTGGAGCGGCCGCTTCGGCCAGCCCATCGCCGCGGGCCGACCGGGTGGGTTCCACTTAGCTTCACCGTGTTCCGTATTACGGTTACTAAGCCCCTCCGCCACGACAAGGCGAGAACCCGTTGGAGGGGAGGCGTGAGAATTAGGCAACTTATGCCCAGCAGAGGATTGGCGCGAGTTCATGGTGAAAATAATAATAATAGCTGTTATTACATAATTATGTTTATTATTTTATATTCTTGCTATTCATAGTTTCTATTACTACGAATGTTAAAATAATGTTTATACTCGACTTAACGTGTAATTATTAAACTTGAAACATGTTAGTTTGAGACAGGAGCGTGTGATCGTTGAGAGATATTCGCTCCGCGCTCGTGACTCGCGCGGTCTATTTAAATATCGCTGCTGGTGGGGGCTGTGCCGAACGCCGCGTCAGGCCCTCTCGCCGCGTCAGGCCCTCTCGCCGCTCCCGCTAGTGCTTCGTTCCCAACACGTAAATCAATAAAACACAAGATATCAATAAATATAACAGTTTCAATAATTAAGAACGGCGTAAGCAATCGTTTCTCATTTCGAGCCGCAGCCTCTCTCCGCAGAAGGTTACGCCGCGCCCGCCGCGCACACTAACGGGCGTTTACATTTGCAAAAGCAGTAAACATTATATTTTCTTTATAAGTAAGCGAGGGTGGGAACGTTACTATAAATATTGTGTAAACCCCCCACCCTGTTGCAATTTACGCAAATTATTACCTCCGGCGCGTCGGCCCCGAAGGGACTACCACTTATCATTCTCTATGAACAAATTTTATTTATGAAGAGACCCTCTCACACGCGAGCGACGTCAAAATTATTTCCCGTAAAAATTAGAGAGGTTTTCTCGTATTATTTTAGAATAGCATACAAATATCTTAAAGTACGTTTAAATGAATAAAATACTAAGTTCCCCGGCCGACATGTCAAGGCGTCCAGCGCGATACGACGCTCTGTAAAGCACCCAAGCAGCAGCGCGGCGCTCCGGCGTCCAGCTCCTTGGTGTATGCACCCGACACATCGGACACGTCTAAGTTGGAGAGCCCCGGTGGAGAATGCCTAAAGGCATTAAGTCTGCATGTGGTACCCGCGTTATTGGGTGTTGCGATATCTTCTTTAAACATTACGATAGTGTGCGCGGACTGCTCACGGTGGACTCATCAATTATGTACCACTTCCGCCGGCGGAGCACTTGCCACAGGGACCCATCGTTTGTGCACGGAAATGTTTTCATTATTCAGCGGGCCCGTTAACGTTAACGAGGCCTTACTGATGCTGACGGAGGACACGACAGTACTCGCTCCTCATATATTTATGTTGAAAGCAGCCAACTATTTCAAGGTTTCTATATCTTTTTTTAGCTGCAATGAGCTAACTTTTAACTTCAATTTACATGGTGTTAAGTGTCAATTTGACCATAGGTGATGAAGCATGCTCGCTCGAAATACGCTGACGACTATATGATGACAGCTAAAACATGGCAGTGATTGTGCTTTTCTTCAAAAGTATCAACCATTTTAATAATAGGTAATGCAATCATTACTTTTTTTATATCGTCAAAGTCGGCGCTTGACCACGATCCCACCTGATGTTAAGGGGTATGTGACCTGTAGCGGTAAGTCGCACTAACCTAGTAGCAGCTTATCACTTTCACACTACAGCCTATTACTCCTAATTAGCTATGCCAATGTACCAAAATGCTCGTTAGTATTAAGACAGCCCACAGTACTAATAAGCATTTTGTCGCAGGCAACCTGTTGGTTAGTGATACATGGGGAGGAGTGAAACCGTATCATGGTTATTATACAACAGATCTACCATACAAGGGAGGTAGCTAGTAGTGGGGTCGCAAAAATCTAAACTTGCACACCACATCAAACTCGATTTGTTCTAATAAAGATGTACAAGGTTTAAAATGATCAGACCGCCAACCATGGAAGTTCTTGAGTTACAAGATCGGGGCGGTTTATGAAACCAATGTAGTCAGAGTAGGATACCGAAATAAATGAAGAGAGAGGGTGAGGAGAGGACCCGCAATCAAATTAAATGGACCGTAATATAAAAACTAATTTCAAATATTCCCATCAACTTACTTGGGATAAGTTCTTTATTAATTTATTAACATGGAGCGGGACCAAGGACACAAACTTATTTCCATGATGTATCCTCGTGATACGAGTGCGGCAATTTTTTACCTGAATAGGCTTTCGGTCAGTTACTGGATCGCGTGGCTGGTGCTGGCTTCAATTATTGATAAAACACACCAAGTGCAACTGTCACTTCTGCTATTCTGTTAAACCATAGCTAACCCAGCAGTCGCACTCTAGTACATGCAGTTGCGCTGGTCGAGACATCCCGAGCTGCAGCGGCGTACTCGCCTGCACTATTATATGCGCCTATGGAGAAAATGCATGGTAAAACAAAACACTCTCATGAAATTCCCACGGACCGCGCCCCGTCTCGCACTCGTCGGACACAGCCTCAAAGACACGGTGGTGCGTTCGCGGTGAACATGAAAGGGAGATGCAAGCATCAAGCTATGGCAGCGGCAGGAGTAGTTCTGCCCGATATTGTGTAAGTGAATATTTACAGTTAAACGTGCCGGTGTACCGAAGAAACTGAAGAAACTTACTCGCAGCTCTGCTCTCTCAGCTTCGCCCGCCTTCCGGTGAAGGCGGAAATACAATAACAACGAACATATACATTTCAGTACTTTACTGGATGCTAAATCTGAACTATCCAGTAAAGCACCGAAATGAAATAAACTTTTAATCATAATATGTCCGAGCAGGAGTGGTTCAACGTTGTACACCCGTGGGGTGAGCGTGTCATCCTGCGACTCCAAACCTTGGCTGCACCCCCTCCACCACAAGGATAACTACTCAATCTGTAGGAACTTATCGGTCGATTTTGATCATCGCGCGGAAATGAATCTAGTTCTAATAAAGCCCCTCCCGAAGGACAAAGGGCGGCGTCGTAAGCTCCCATTATTCAGTACCCTATTAGGGTAAAGTGTTTCCCCAAAGATCGGGTTAAATTTTCTTTGTTCAGGCGACATCCTATGCTAATTACGGGCCCGGTTCGTGTCCGCGCAACAGCCTCCCCGACACCTGGCCAATCAGACCGTCCAAAATCTTTCCTCTCAACAAGTACAGAGCGGTGAGAAGCTGGCGCACGAGCGCGGCCGGCGCGCTGCGGCACGAGCTGAACTCGTAGTGTTCTTCAGCTGGTGTATGCTCGTAAGGTGCAGTGAGGTGGGCGCGGCACGAGGCACGAGGGTGGTGGTGCGAGTGCGCACGGCGGTGTGGTGCGGGGGTGGGGCGCGGTTCGGGGATCGCTTTCCGAAGCGTTTACGCGCGCGATAACAGTAATGGCTTCGATATTTGCACGTTGAAGGGGTGCGGGGGCGGGTGCCGACCCACCCCATGTGAATACGAATGAATACGTACAGTTTTAACGTACCCGGAGCGGTGTTTCGGGAGTTTTTAATTTTTTTTGTTATTTTTTTCTTATTTTCGAATACCTTTTTCGCATTGTTGAAAACTTTGATATCCGCCTTTGTGTTGTCTTCCTTTGTGCGCGTGCGCGTGCACGTGCGCGCACTGCTCGCGAGCAGCGATTCTTCATTACGGTCAAAGATTACACTGCGGGGTTACTTAGGGCAGTATTCATCGGCAGGTCGGTACGAGTTTCTTGACTCTTCATAACAACATAACTCATGTGAAAATTTACATTCTAAAAACAACTGTTTCGATAATCTTTAAAAAAAATTATTACGTTTTTTATAATAATTGTATTTACATATCTTGTGCGACATATCTACCTTTGGAAAGGCCTAAGTCCTATCAATGGTGATAGATTACGACCTTATTCAAGTGTTTAAGCAAGAGGATATATAACATAGATACACTTGTATATATGCTAGTATGCACGCATGCACGCACACACGCACGCACACACGCACGCACGCTTGTGTACGTCGTGCTTACGGATTCATTTGCTCCACGTCCTGCGGGTAAACGTGGTGGCTTCCCTCGTGTAAAGTAGTTTTTCCAGGCTCCGCCCGCGGAAAGTGCCCGCGTCGCGATGTCTTATTCAAAATTCTGTTGATTTAGGCAGGAGCGGAGTGAGTACACCCCGTGGACAGGGAATAATGCTTACCAACCGCACTGATGGGCAAACTTGTGAACATAACATACGGCATTTCGGGGTCCGAGCCATTAACGTATGGTCCAAGTGTGTACTGAGAAGCGGCGCTGAATACCTTACACCTCACAGGCTGCCAGTGTGGACCGGCGGGGAACTGGTGATAGGCTGGAAATGGTACATTCTCAGTGCACCCCTGCAACAGGTGGACTGATGAGAGTTACTTACATATGAACGATAAAATGGTGAAAATAGAGTTAATAAACGACACAATAGACGAATAGTGAATGTTAACATTCTCCCAAGAGACAGCAACAACGCAGCAGACGCTGAAGCGGCAGGTCCTACCGCCGACGTGCATCCTTACTTAGACGAGTTCACATTATCTATATCGATAAGTATTTTACAACGATTTAACATATTATGGTACAAACATGTATTTTTTTTATTACTATTATTGTTTATACCAGCGCTTGACTACGATCCCACCTGATGGTAAGCGGCGATGTGGTGTTTGGTGGTAAAACGCAATAGTCTAGAAGTAGCCTATTCACACTTCTCTTACAAATCGCCACTCATCCCCACAAGAAATCAATCCATATAAATATACATCATCATTTAAATTAAAATACCCCATTGCAGTGTTTAGGGGCTGCGCGAGTGCAGTCGGTCAGCGGGTGCGGAGCTACCGAGGCTGGCTCTACATTCTTTGAGGGAGGACAGTGAAGCCGGATGACAGGACTCCACGGAACTCCACAAGGTTCTTTAAATGCTAAATTTTAAGGTGCCATTTTTTTATTTTACGTGAAGGAAATGTCTTCGCAACCTGCCTGTCTGCCTTCGCGGGGGCAAGGACAGGTGATGTCAGACTTGCACTGACTAAACCCCCACGATCTTCCACTTTCGGTGTTTTATGGCGGGGCCATGGGAACACTTACACACATCTGCGATCCCGCCATCGCCGGCTGCACTACGCAACCCTCTCTCTGAGGGAGAGACCTCCCTTCTTTCCACCTATGTGAGGAGGCGCTGAAACATACAGCACGGCCTCTTCTTCTCGGCCTCTTACCGTCACTTGTTCAACGGACCATCACCCAGAGGCCATGAGAGCGAAGAGAGAAAACTCTCCCGGCTCCCTGCAGAGGATCTGGTTTTGGGACCCGTCGCCAACCACTATACGGCAGCGGAGTATAGAGAGAGCGGCAAAACGACAGTCCACCACAGCTACGAAGGGCAGTGCAAGCGTGCTTCAGCAGGCCATCGGCATACATCCAAGGTCATCTCTTAGCATCAACATCTCTTAGCAGTTCCTAGCTAGCTATTAGCGTTTGTCTTAGCCTCACTGTGGATTACTAAGCCACGGCTGCTGAGCCCCAACGCCATGAAAAGGCAAGAACCAGTTCGGGGAAAAAAATTAAGGCCTTTGTGCTATCAATGTCACCGTAAATTTCTTTATACTTTATACAGCAATTTGAGATCCCACATGCTCCCTTCAGCGTGGAGTAGCTTTCAATGTCATTATCATCAGCCGATAAGCGTCCACTGCTGGACATAGGCCTCGCCCAAAGATCGACACGTCGATCGGTCCCGCGTTGCTCGCATCCAGTGGGAGCAGCCAGCGGCTTCATAAACAAGTATAAATGAAATGACAACAAAGTGTTTTATTTCGGGTATTTATACATTGAAAAGAATGGACATGTAAAATTGGGGGGTATATTTTAGGATAAAACAGTTATGACGTAATAGTATGGGGTACTGAGGTCACAAATCCGAATCCGCATGCGGCGCTGGAGTTTCTAAATTCCGGTGACGTCTGATGATAGGCCGCACATCGGTTGGTCAACTTATCTGCATCGCAACATGATTGTTATGTAAATTTATTTTGGAATAGTTTCTTAATATTCAACTTTCTAATGACACGCTATCAGATGACGTGACAGCAAATCAAATTTGTATACCGTTCAGTGAAGCCAAACCAATATGTACTGGCCACCCGTTGCATAGAGCTGTGATAAATACACTTCGGCTTGGCAACATCTGTAGGCCTGTTTAACAGGCCGTGGACCCGGGTCCATGAGCCCATTATCAGATGAGCAGTAGTCAACATGACTTTCAAACGTTTATCATCTTCAGAAAACAGAACATCTGTATGGTTCAGTTATTTGTGTATCTATCGCTTCGTTCAATAAATTTCAGCTTATATCCACTGCTGGACTAAACCCTTCCACAGAGTATCACTCACCACGCTTCACTTACAAGTTGCCAAGCGCAGAATGATTGTCACGGTCACATGCAATGCTGCAGTACTATCTCTATCGGATTACTTCCTTCTTTATAAGTTTTTTTTAGAGATATAGAGTAGTGCCTGACTACTATCCCACCAGTTGGTAATCGGTGACATACAAAAAGTAAGTCCTTTCTTGGTCGCCTTAATGTGTATCAAAATGACTGGGCTAAGGGTGTCTCGCAATTTCTTTTTGAATTCTGTCAATACGGCTGCCGAGAAATTTGTAACTTCAAGTGTTGGCACCAGAACTGGCGAAAGCATTCCAGTTTACCCCTTACATAAGCATTGCACAGTGACAGGGAGTTTGGAATTGTTTTTAAACCTGCAGGCAGACGAGCACCGCCAAGTGCGTCGCTGCGCCGGGACCCTTGTTTAACCTGACATCAGGTGTAGCTGTTGACTGCCATTGACGTGCACCGTAGCTGTCGCGTGTGTCACGTGTGCACGCGACTACATTGTCTTCTTAGAAAAGAAAATGAGTGAAGTGGGCAGGCGGTATGAGCACACTAATGACATTCGCACTTCCACGTGCACTTGGCTACCTAGCAGAGCATATTTTATAGAGACCAGGTCACTTTACTGAACACCGCGGTGGAGCATCTACTCTATGCACACAGGCGGATGTGAGGAAATGTAATTATGTTTTATGGAGAGGTTTTCCATCTCAGCTCTCAACCGTTTTTATTATTGTAGTTAAGAAATAAGTAATGCTATAGTTTCAGCTGTAAATTATGTCAATTCATATTGATAAATATTCAGATAAGAAGAGGATGCTGTCTCTTTTGGTACATAATTTTGGAATGATAGGCCCGCTGATAGCAAACCCTTATGTCGCGGACTCCAATCCCGGCGTGCGGTCCCGGGCGCGCCCGCGGGCTTGCCGGGTAAAAGTTTAACATTCATATTTTCAAATTGTTACAGATGCTATGAGTTACCATTTTTTTTTGTTTCGGAGAGGAAATCTTCGAAAAGATACCTTCCTTTTGAAGTGAAGAAGTTATGTGAGATTCTTACTCACTAAAACCCCGTCGATAGCCAACAAATGCATATGGAGAAGCCCCGGGATTTCTTACATAACGGACCGACGCTTCTCTCCGCTTTGTGTCAGCAAGTCTCTAAGGAAGGGTCAAACCTTCCCAGCCACCATCGCTGGGGTTACGGCATCATGCGTATGCTGTCCCACGCGGGTTTACTTGTTGAGCGACAAGGGCCCCCACTCTCAAGGCCCGCGAAATATGTCGTCGCCTTGTAATCTTACCTTAGTCCTATTCTTACCAGCCCTAAGAGACAAAAGGGCTGACAAACTGCGGCTTCTGTTAACATGGCCCCTATGTCTTCTTCGAGTGGAGTCAACCCTTTATCGATTCTGTTCCGTGGCCTCCTTCTGTTCCATAACGACTCCACTCATGGTGGGTTTTTTTTTAATTATTATTATTATTAACGTGTGTAACAAAATGCTAACGGAACGCACACCCCGGAACCAAGGGCCGGTAACGGGGTAGTGTCCGTGCTACGAGACCGTCTCGGTACTTTGTTTACTGCTTAATAAAGAAGTGCATGTTTACAGCAACACTGACTGGTGGGAGCACACGGAGACCGCTGTACCCCCCGCAGGGCTCGCTGGTGCCGCGTGTTTAGATGCCCCACGCGTGGGCGGCGCGTCACGTTCAAGTGCAAAGTGAAACGCTCTTTAGATTTTTTATGATTTTCCTGCAGCAGCGACTCCCGACTGATTTTCCTCGTTCGTTGTGCCGCGGGGGAGTGGGGCACGCCGAGCACGTCGTGCACGCCGCCGAATAACGGCGGACGGCGCAGGCGTGCCATTGCCGCGGCGCACTTCCGGCCCGGCGACATCGTCCGCCTAATGCAATGTCATTATTCTATTATTAATTTCATTTTTCCTCAATTACACTTTTCCTTTATTAACTAAACATTTTATTGTTTCTGAGCAGCTCGCTTTCCGACGTCTGACGGTCAAGTGAAGCTATTAGAGGTCTAGATCGTTTCAGTCCCGCGAGCCGCGGACGGAACAAACCTAAACCTGTGCTTACCGTATGTTTACCTGCTTTTACCTTCCGCCTGTTTACGTCTCTGTTGTAATATAAATAGCAAAGTATTTTTTTTTCATTTACATATTTTAATGTGAAGAGATTTTTTCTATTAAAATATTTCTAAACCTCCTTCTGTTATAATTCTAAGCGCCTATGAGAAAGTAATAGCACGCTGCAACAAACAACTTGCAGCGTGACGTGTACCGAGTGCGAGGTGCAGCGCGCGGGCTGCTCCTCTTCCATTATTATATATTTAACGCACAGCCTCTTACAAATGTATTAAGACTCCTCCATTTTACGTAAATAAAAGTCTCCTTTTCGGTATAGGGTAGGACAGACAAAATTTGATTTGCGCCCTGCGTCGGTGGGTATTTTAAAAAACTCGAGCGATACGGAGGGTTGCGCAAGGGCAGGAGTTGTGGCAGTGGTTGACAGCAGTGCGGTCACTCGTTGCGTTTTTGGATTTATAGCGTGGGACGGGATCGCCGCGGGGCCCGGCGTCGCGCCCGCCGTCGGATTGTGATCGCAGCAGGAAGCCAGCCGCGCTGCACGTACGGGGTGCAGCTGCAACCGGATATCGCTCACGTGCTAGGATACTAACTTGAGTGACTCGACCGCGGCATTTGACTTGACAACAGAACACGAAGTCCTGCACGCGGCGGTAAGTACAAATCATGTTAAGGCTACACGTGCAGCGCTGCTGTTTCCGAGCAACAATTAAATTTTTACATTTAATTTTATTAAATAGTTTTTAGTGAAACAAATACGAAAGAAAATGTCCGGCTCGTAAAATAAACAGGAAACATGTGTAAGTGCACGCGCGCGGCCCCGGCGGGGGTTCGCATCAGGAAGTAAGTTCCTAACTCGGTTACCACAGCCGCAATTGTTTCTATGCGGTCGCAGGTTCATCAGACGTGTGCCCGTGCCGCGGGGAACCACTGGGAGATGTAGGAGGCTGCCGAGAAGGTTGTCGTATGAATCGTGCTCTCGTTATTGTATATATTTTTGTTACAATTGTTTCGTGCCAAAATTTGTCAACATATGTATCACAGCAGCACTCTGTTCCACAGGAAAAAAATAACATTCAAACGTTGCCTTATTGTATATACTTTTTTGTATTAGGTCCTTACATACGAAATTAGCCTTTTGTCGCACTGACCACTTTGATCTGAAGTATCTCCTCTTTGGTTAACAATTCCAAATTCAAATTTATAAATTCATTTAGCTGCTACATTTGAGTTTTGGAAACAGTCATTCATTTGTTTTTTCCTCATTATTTTTTTCTTTGGCGTAGCTTATTACCGCACAATGGAAAACATGAAATATCGGTATATTTATGAGTACGAGTTCCACCGCGGCACCAGCACCAGTGCTGCAGAAACAACTCGAAGGGTCAATGATGTGTGCGACGCTGGTATCGCAAAAGAAAGCACGATACGTTTTGGAAACGCTACATTCTGGAAATTTCGACCTTCAGAACTAACCCCGTGGACGGCCGGAGACCAAAGTGGAAAATGAAGAATTAAAGGCTATTGTGGAAGCGGATGCATCAAAAAGCACTTCAGAGATAGCTGCAGGCTTCGGGGTAAGTGACAAAACTGTATTGATCCACTTGAAGTAAATCAGGAAAGTAAATAAACCTCGACGATGGGTACCTCATGCATTGAGTGGATCGAACTTGCAATAATGAAGGGATTTTAAATCGAATCATTACTTGTGATGGAAAGTGGATACTGTACGATAATCGGAAGCGCTCGTCGCAATGGCTGAATACTGGAGACCCAGCCAAATCCTGCCCTAAACGAAAATTTACTTAGAAAATGTTACTCGTGAGTGTTTGGTGGACTAGTGCCGGTGTTCTTTACTACAGCTTTCTAAAATCTGGCCAAACGATTGCGCCAGATATCTATTGTCAGCAAATGCAAACCATGAAGGAAGAACTAGCTGCTGAACAACCGAGATTGATCAATCGCTCTAGGCCACTGCTGCTTCACGACAACGCAACACCACCACCACACACTGCACAACAAACACCCACTAAGTTAGATGAGCTACAATTGGAATGTCTGCGACATCCACCGTACTCCACGGACCTAGCCCCAACAGATTACTATTTTTTCCGGAATTTGGACAACCTCTTACGAGGGAAAATATGTAATTCCGATGCGGCAGTCCAAACCGGTTTCAAAGAGTTTATCGATTCTCGCCCCCCATGGTTTCTTTAGTAAAGGGATCAATAAACTACCTAGGAGATGGCAAAAGTGCATAGATAACAACGGTGCATACTTTGATTAATTAAATATATTTTACAAATAAAAAAAAATACTTTATATTCCTCCCGCACAAAACGCCAATTTCATTTGTAAGGACCAACATATTCTACGAAGCGACGAGACGAGCGGCACGTGCACCTGATGGTAAGTAACACGCCCATGTTGTCTGGTTACCCCAGTAATGTCACTAGTTACAGCGCTCTTCAACTAGAACTCAGTGTTGTTTACACATTGCCGTTTGGCGCCAAAAATACTGAGCGAACGAGATACACTTGTCATCCAATGCCGTAAGATTATAACAGAAATATTATTGTATTTAAGCATTCTTACTGGGAGCCGATTGCTACTGCACGGACTACCGGTGGCCGGCTAGTGGCCACTCACACCGTCGCTTCCAACAATGAAGTGCAGTGCGGGCCACCGGCCGCCGCACCGCATGCCATGCGTGCGGGCAGAGCAAGTCGGAGCCCTGACCGCCCCCCCTCCTCTCGCGCACTCCCCACCGCCGCCGGCGCCGACATGCGGTAATTTAATGAACTCTTGGTATGAGGATGTGAACAAAGTTTAAATCGAAAATTTCGTTGCACTCACCGTTCGCGCGACAACTACACAACCTTGCGGGCGGCGGCGCACCGACCGCACCGAGCGCACCGCGCCGAGCCCGCCGCCCGCTGCCCGCCGCCCGCCGCCTGCCGCCCGCCGCCCGCTCACCCTGACCACTTTCAAGCGTTTCGAGTGCACTGTTAAAGGTTTTTGATTTAGTTTCATCGAGAATTGATTATTCAATTTGTTTAACACCATATCTCTTTCAATTCAATTTGTTTGTTCAACATCAGAACATACCTTCCGCGTTGCAGAGCGCGTGAAACCGGACAATATGCTGCAATGTTAGTTTCGTGAAGGTAAATATGTTTGCATTGTCGTGATAATCCTCGTGATTATGGAGCAGCCACCTAAACCATATCACGGGTCCAGGTCTCTGTGCCGATGTGTCCTCGGCTAGGTGTCATCGCGCCGTCTGGAGCCGGAGCGGCGTGCACGTTCTGCCGCCACAGTATGGTGAGCGGGCGCATTGCTTAGCACCAGCTGAGCCGAGTGTATTGTGTTGTTTCCTAATTCGTTTTCCTGTCCATAATGTAACTCGCAGTTATACAGGGCACCAGCTCGCAGAGGCCGAAAAGCGCGGGACCCGCATTAAACGATGCGCCGACGTCGCAGCCTCCAGGGCGCAAGGCTCAGGCTCCGCTACTGTGATCGATAACTCCAAAGGCAATGAGCGCGCGGCGCGGGCGCAGCACGGGCGCGACACTCGCCGGATCGCGCCATAAGTACTCAATGCTACCGCTGGCGCGCATATCCGATCCGATGTAAACAGAGCGGCGAGCGCGCCGCAGCCTGCGCGCGAAGGTTCCTCGCTGCGGACAAACACAATCAATCCACTTTGAATTCTACAGCCTGTGCGATTTAGAGCGGGAGAGGCGCGCGCGCGGGCGGCGCGGCTCGCGGATATATAGCGCGCGCGGGTGGCGCACGCGCACACGAGCACTGCCTACGCGCGCGCCACACCGCGCCACACCCGCCTGTACCTTAATTATTCCACGTACACGCGAAATCTATGAACCGCGTCCAAACCTCCGACTTTTAAAAGCGTCGTGTTTTTGTATCATTCAAAATGGGTGCAAGTGAGCTCGACGAGAGGCAGCCAGCCGCCGCGCCCGGTAAGTACTCGCGGTGCATCCCCCGGATGTACCCCTTATAATATTTGTAGAGTTATCAGTTTGGATTGTAAACGGTTGTGATAATTTGTAAATAATAATAATAAACAAAAATCAAATATAGTGTAACTTGCGCGGACATATCGGTATATTTGGACTTAATATAAACTGATAACGCACATAGTTTTTAGAGAGAGGTTATATTTAAACTAAGTGATAAGTTTAAGTTTTATGATGATTTAACAAAGAGAATGTTACATGGATTCAATACAAGCGACTTCTCTTCCTCTAGCTATATAACTCCTTAGTGACCTTAAGTTCTGTCCGTTGTCTCGGATTGCGCATTATTTAACTGCAAACGAGTGCAATGGTAAACAAGTAATAAGTAAGTTTATATAAGTTGGATGGTGTCTACAGAGCGGCTTGAACCGCGTGACAGCATCGCAAGGCGCCGCCGGGTGCGCGCGTTTTAGTGCATCAACACTATAACCATTGAATGCAGATTGCACGAGGCCGGAGTTCGCGCGATGCGACAGCTGGCGGTCGCGGGCCCGTCGCGGCCGGCGCACGCGCAGCGCCCCGCGCGATACCTATACAACTGTAATTTACATCGGAGTTCACCTAACGCTCGGTTCCAACAAAGCTTAATCGATTAATTCAATTCGTCTAAATTCAGAAACTAATGATGCTGTGAACTGCAACGATAGAGAATTGTTTTTTTTATATATATTATCACGCCTTTTTTCCCAGTAGGAGTGGGCAGAGGCGAATAAACACCCACTTTTCGCCAGATGTGGTCAGATTAGGTCTCATGCAACAGGGGGCGAGCCTGTGGCCGCTTTATTAGGGCCACCACACACACACACAAAGATAATTTCAGTGTGCGGGTTTCCTCGCGATGTATTCGTTCGCCGTTTGTATTTCGCTGTTGTTACTTAAGTTCACAAGTGTCCATAACTTATATATTAAGTCATCGGTACACGCCGAGATTCAAACCCGCGACCTTCGCAATGAAAGCCGCACGCTCTCACCATTAGGCCAGCGAACTAGAGAGAGATAGATAATTGACTGATTAAAATTAACCGTTTCGTTCTGTAGGTGATTTTGATTCATCATAATGGTCTGCCGTCAGATGTCCACTACTGGTACATAGGTGTTCTCCAAAGATCTCCACACCGATTGATCTTGCGGTTTCCCACGACCTTCACTACATCGTTAGTCCACCTTGTGGGGGACCCTGATTACATGTGCACAAATCATTATTTTTCTAAAACACACTAAAACATATTTGGCGTGAATCAACAACTTACGAAGGTCGTTCCGCAATGACGTGGAGTAGTCAGGGTATTTACACGGCGCTACGTTGCACAGGTCGCCATAAAATATGAGGCAGTGGCTCCCGCAGACGGGACCGCGCTAACCAGACCGCAATAACGTGCAACTGATACCCGACGGTGGGGGTAACGAACGGTAGTGGAACCATTCTCGCCAATCTGCTGAGGTTGTACGTTTCACGCTAAGCCGGTAATCAATGGAGAAAGGCATGTTGACGACGGTGCATCTTAATGAACAAACTTGTTTTTCATTTTCTAATAAAGTAAGTTACTGTCAGCGGCCGCATCAATGAAACACTAATAGATAGAATTATTATCGCACACGCGTCGGAACAGGATTTCAAACCCTCGACCCTGCGGCGGCAGGTCGCAGCTCCAACGTTCAAGTGTCGCAGGTGACGACATTCACCCAATCACGCGCCACTTGATTGAAACAAATTGACACTTTTTGCCGGTAAATTGAATTGTTCACAGTACAACGAAAATAGACAAAGTATTTATAGCTGCACGAGTTGGCGTTGCGGATGCAGCACCAGCTCGCGGCGACAGCCACCAGCGCGGAACTGCTCCCGTACATCTGAAAACACTTGATAACATTTTCCTTTTAGCGGTATCGAGGTTCACCCATAAAATCATCAGAATGTAACTCTAAATAAATTCACATCACAATGGAGTTGTGGAGTCCCGCCGCCCGCCGCCCGCCGCTCGCCGCCCGCTCACTCCACGGACAGACAGACACACGGCACCTAAATAAAAGTGTAGCTGATGTCGGACATCATAACGTGATAAGTGCACTAGTGTCACAATTGAATAATTTGTATTATGACGTAGTTACAGTAATCGTTAAAGCATCCGGATTGAGAGGCTTGTATTGAGAAGTGGCGGTGGGCGATATGGAATACAAATACGACAACTTCGGAACAGCAGCACAGTAAAGTTTGAGTACTGCCGCTGCAGCCCTGCGGGGAAACGTCTCCCGGGCTAGGGGGTTGGCCGCGCACGCGGCGGCGACGTCCAAGGCTCGCGGGTTCTTTATTTTTTATTTATTGCAGCGGATGTTCCCACGTTTATTATTACCTCATAAGTTCTCGTGCACGCATGCACGCGCACGCACGCGCACCAAGCTAACAATGTATTGCACAGTGAAATATCATTATTATCGGGGGACCTCTTTGTTATCTGGGCGCAGCGTGTTGACTTTGTGCAGTTTATCGGACTTTAACGAGTCCAATTTTATACATTTCTTTCCTTACGAGCGAACGCAAAAAGAACTAATAATCGAAAATGTATGGAAACAATGCGCAAGCACAAGCGCGAGCGGCTTTACGTAAGGAGTACTGTCGCTGCAGCTACTGCGAGCGTCATAGCCATTGTGTGGCGCTGCTGGTAGTTATCACCGCAGAATCCATTTCACCGAGCACATCAAAGGACGCCGTATGGGCGATACGGGTCACAGCGACGAGTGCAAAGTGGAGCTGAATGAGACCTCATAACATCCTTACCAGCCCTTGTTGGTATTAGCAAGCTTACCGCTTACCTATACACCGATGCCGTCGCTGGCGGTGCCGCTAGACCATACAATTATTTACTGTTGACCGATAATGTCCACAAACGCAGGCACCTTTGTATTAGTAGTAGGATGGGGGAAAGTGTTCTCGCATTATAGTATAGTATGTATGAACATGTAATAAAATCACTTTGGCTATACTGTTTGTATCCGGCTGGTTTTGGTATCACTATCACCATCACCATTTCGGTATTTTAATCAGAAGTCCCAAAATTTCTATATCAATGGGATCATGTCCCCGTCGCTACCTACAAGATGGCAACAAGTTATCAAACAAAATGGTACCTACGTACTTTAGTTAAATATTATATAAATAAACTATATTAAAATATGTTTTGAATTTTGTTAAAAAATGCGAACAAACTTTTTCCCCCACCTAATATGTTGTCTGCCTAGTTCAATAGTGAACCAAGGACACGTTCCAAGTCCATGAAACAAAAGCAATAATGAGAACTAAAATTGGTCTCCTCTACAGTTAAATAATTTGCAGAGCGTTCCGGGGCCACGATCAGATCTTGCCCCGCGTGGGCCAGGCGCGGCGAGCTCGCTTACATCCATATAGTTTCCGTATACAAAACTACCCTCTCCTGCGTCTCGTTGCCTGATCGTGGATGCATTGGAACTTGTTAAGGACTCAACTAACTTTTTATTTTTAATTTAATCAATTTAGCACATTAGTCAGACCGCGTGACCGTGGCGTCAGCTGACCTCCGGGCCCGTCCCCTCGCTTTGTATTATATTAAATTATTTATGGGTAAATAGTGGTTGCGGGTGAAATGCAAAGTATCGACTGGAACTGTAATACCGTGGCCATCTTGAAGCAGTGGGAGATGAACTTTTAAATTCCACAGTACCCTGCGCGTTGCGACACGGGGGTGCGCGGGATTTGGACTGGGGGTTTCCAATGAAGAAAAGCGTCAGAACACATTCATACAATAATCGGTTTCGCGGTTGTGCCACATCCACCGACCCGCACTTGGCCACAAATATCAGAACGATAGCCTTTATTCTCATCAATAGAAAAAGCATCGAGTCCCAGCAGTGAGACAGTGGACTGTTACACACCAAATTTAAAATAATTTTTTTCGGACGTTTAAAAAAATGCATGTCATCAGGGCATTGTAACAAATCGTATACCATGCGAGAGGTTGAGCCGCGGGGGATGCCAAACCTCCCCCGGTCGGCACCGCTGCGCCGTGCCACACGCACGTCCGCCCCCGCATGCGTTCCCTCCCGTTTCCGTTTATTTACATTTTTCTTATTTTTAGTATATTGGGACTCATCATTATTTCAGCCGACAGACGTCCACTGCTGGACATAAGACTCTGATGACATGTCTCAGGACACAGGACATCGTTTCAGCCCTGCAGGCTGAATGTTTACCTCCGAAAAACTCAAACACCGGCAGAATGACATTGATCTCCGCTCCGCTACTCTCTGCGCAGCTGACGAATAAACACCGCCCTACGGCGGGTGAGGTGTCCGGGGGTGCAGAGGCTGCGTCAGGAGCACCTCGCCAGTTATTGTAAAAAACACCCTGACGACACAAACGCGCCTGTAGAGTTGTGTTGTTTTTTACATTGTGTTAAACATCCGCACACAATGGGAGCGCGCGCGCATGTGCCATATGTTCCACAAGCTTTCTGAATATATTTTGCGATGAAAATCTAGATTAGTGGTGATAACACTGCAAGCCAAATCGACTCTTACAGGTTATCCGATACTGGGCTCGTGTACCTGGATCCACGGCTTGTTTCCCAAAAAGTGTACTACGTGGTGTGCAGTAATCCGACAGCGGACTTTCACATTATCTGTTTGGTTCTTTCGTTTTTCTAGCGAATCTACTGTCGTGGAGGGCGGGCGCGGAACCGTGCCTCGACTACCTTCGTCGGTATCGGAATCTCTAGGCGGTGAGGACCGCCCCTATTCGTGGGAGTATTTCGTGTATGCGGTGTGTGTGGCGGTGGCTGTGGCGCCGCGTTCTGCACCGAGGGCGGCCCTTCGCCGCGGGCTGGCCGGGTGGGGTTTTTTTTTTTTTTTTTTTTTTTTTTTTTTTTTTTTTTTTTTTTTTTTTTTTTTTTTTAATCGTTCCCCCTGCGTGTTTTGGGTCAGGGCCGTTAGGTCTCTATCTCATTTACCATCTTTAATTTCATTCCAATTCTCTCTCTTATCTTCCACTCCGTTCATCATTTTACTCCTTTCTTCTTCCAACTTCTTTTCTCTATCACACTACATACCATTTCCTTCTTTCATTCATCGCCTTAGAGTGAAGACGCCTTCCGAAGAGAGGGGGGAGCCTGAAAAGATCATTCCTTGTACATTCCTTCATTCTCTCTTCTTTCTTCTTCATCTTCCTGCTTCTGCTGTTTTCTGTTTTGATTTTATTTTTATATTCTTTTTCAATTATAATTTCACTTATTTCTATTTATTTTTATATTCAATTTTTTACATTTTATTCTCCCTCAATACTTTTCCCACCACTCTCCTGCAATATTTCACAAATATTTCTCGACTTTCGTCTTCACCCATCAGAGAGGCGATGGCACCTGCGTCTATCCTCCTATCCATCTCACTTTCACTATCCATCCTTTCCCTTCCATATAAGGGACAGGAGGTAAGAATGTGCGCCACGGTCTGGTCCACCGCTGGGTCACACAGGCACGCGGGACTCTCCTTGAGCTTGAACCTGTGAAGGTACTCGGAGAATCCCCCGTGCCCAGTGAACATCTGGACCAAGACCGTGTCGAGCTCCAGCCGACGAAGCGAGCGATATGCCGACGCGACGTCCGGGAAGAAAATCCTCGTTGTTGAAGCCGTTGTACCTTCCACATACCTCCTGTTCCATTCGTCAAGCGTCTTCAGCCTGAGCTGACGCTTGACGAAGGAAACGGGGCAATCCTCGTACTCCGGTCTTCTTTTGCTCTTCAAGGCCGCTTCCTTGGCCAGTTGGTCCGCCCTTTCATTCCCCTCCATCCCCACGTGCGCCTTCACCCAGAAAAGCCTTATGTCCGTCCCTTTTGCCCGCGCTTTCATAACATTCTCTTTTACACGGAGCGCCAGGGGGTGGAGGGTGTCGGATCTTGCGACTGTTTCAAGGGCGGACCTCGAGTCGCTAAGTACGGCGCATGACTGCGCCGACCCGCTGGCCGCGTACCCCGTCGCTTCCGCTAATGCCAGCAGCTCTGCCTGGTATACTGTGCAGAAGTTGCCCAACTTGAGTTTCTTACAAGTAACCTCTGCGGCGTTCCGCATAACGCTGAACGCCGCACCCACCTTGTCGTCGATGCGGCTGCCGTCGGTGTAAATGGCCGAGTCGGCAGCCGAGGTGGCAAGTTGGACCTCCTCCGCACTTTCCCCCAGGCAGGAGAACTCCACACCAAACTGTTCAGACGGGTGTGGTAGTCTCAAGTAGCTTACTGGACTCTCCAGCTCCCGGTCTCCTAGCACTTCCCGGGAGTGACCGCGCTTTATCTCAAATAAAGTGGCCGCTTCTTGGACCCGAAGGTCCAGAGGAAGCAGCCCGGCAAGTACTAGGGCCGAGTGCAACGATGCGGTTCGGTGAGTTCGCGCAATTTTCTGCGCGAAGCCACGCTGAACCGCATCGAGCTGCCTTCGGACCAGCAGCTTCTTAGCCGCCGGCGCCCATGCGCTCGCTGCATACAAAATTATCGGCTCCAACACCGCCAGATACATCGTTCTGATCACCTCCGAGTTCAACCCCCAAGATACCTTTGCGGCTCTGCACAGTTGACGATAGAGCCCTTGGGCCTTCTTGCTCACGTTCTTCACATGCGTGTTGAACGTGAGCCTATCGTCAACTGTGAGGCCTAGTATCCGAACCTCACGAGTTCGACAAAGGGGCTCTCCACCCATACTCAATATTGGGTTGTCGTACTTCAGCTTATTGGTTAGCACCATCACATTAGTTTTGTGTGGTGCGAACCTCAGCTTGTTTCGGACACCCCAATCGTGAATGTCGGCGAGTACCGCATTTGCCTTTCTCGTGATGTTCCCGGTCTCTTGCCCCGAGAAGATCAGAACGACGTCGTCTGCAAACGCCTGGCAGTGTGTCCCGCTCTTGGCCACCTCCTCCAGGAGTGGATTGAGGAGGAGGGTCCAGAAGGTTGGGCCGCCCACGGATCCCTGCACGCACCCCTTGGTGGTCTCTCTGGCGCACTCCGCCCCCGCGTACCTTACGGCCACCTTGCGATCGCTAAAATAGCTGTCGACAAGGCGCCGCAGGCCGACGGGGCAGCGAGTTTCCGCCAGTCTGCACCGTATAGCAGGCCACCAGGCGTTATCGAAGGCTCCCTCTATGTCCAATGATACCAGCACAACGATCTCCTTCTCCTTCAAGCGAGCTCGTATGTGCTGGATCAGGTCATACAGGGAGTCTTCGGTACACCTTTGCGGCATAAAGCCGTATTGGCGGCTACTGATATACGGCGCAGTGTACCACCGGATCCTCCGGACCATCATCTTCTCCAGGACCTTGCCCATGACGGGCAAGAGTCCGATGGGCCGGTAGGATTTCGGGTGCGTGTAATCGTCCTTATCGGGCTTCCGCAACACTACGACCGCTGCCTCCTTCCACTTCCTGGGGAAGTAGGCGAGAGCGAGACACCGGTTGGAGAGCGCGAGAAACAGTTCGGCGTCCACTGCGATTGCCGCCCGGCAGATGTCGGCAGTGAGTCCGTCGAGGCCAGGTGCCTTTTTCGCGTTGAAGGTCGACACGGACCATCGGAGCTCCTCCATCGTGAAGGGGGGTTCGCATGAATCATCATGACCCTCCCCCTCGTTGACTTCATCGGACTTAGCTCTTACAGAACAGTGGTCCGCATTGTCCTCCCCGGGGTTATCCTCCGGGAAGAAGACCTCCGCAAGCATTCTGGCCGATCCCACTGCGTCCAGCACCTTCCCTCCCTGGACGAGGGGGACGTCTTCACGCCTAGTCTCCGCGCGACGTATCACACGGTAGACGCCGTCCCACATGGTCTCGCGCTCCTGCCGCTCACAGAACCGCTTCCAACTAGCGGTCTGAGCACGCCCCACCTCGAGGCGGTAAGCTTCCTTCGCGTCGAGGTACTCGCGCAAGACCAACTCCTTACGGGCCGGCCGCGCGTTCGGGATCCGCCTCTTCTTCCTCAAGGCGTCTGCCTTGAGGAGAGAGAGCTGTTCGGACCACCAGGGCAATTCTGTCCTTTTCCTCCCGGAGGCCTTCGGCAGGACCGAATCGCAGGTGTCCCCCACGGTTTCCACATACCGATCGACGATGCTGTCCAACGCCCCCTTATCGGTGACCTCGGTCACCTCGGCTGGCGTCAGACAGCGGTCTGAGAGCAGCTGGGCGAAAGTTCGTTTGAACTCGCCCCAGTCTGCCCTATGGGTAGTGTACTTCCGCGTGGAACACCTGATGTCCGTGCCGACGGACCTCACGAGATTCAACTCGAACAGGATCGCCCTGTGGTCCGACGAGGATAACCCGTCCGCGACTCGCCAGCCCTCCACTCGATCGAGCAGAGTGGTCGAGCAAGCAGTAACATCGACGCAACTGGAATAACGCTTTCCGCCCCGATAAGTGTCGAACGTAGGCTCAAACCCCTGGTTCAGCAGGTGGAGCTCCAGCTCATCGAGCGCGGCCGCAACATCGGCCCCCCTCTGGTCTCCGGACTGGCTGCCCCACCAGGTGTTGTGGGCGTTCAGGTCACCGCCTAGCACCACGTTGGCAGTCCCCAGCCTCCCCACGACCCAACTGATCCGGTCCAGGTATGGTCCGACGGGCTTATCTGGCTCCAGGTAGACGGATACCACCCCTATCTCCCAAGCCCCGGTTCTCAGTCTGGCAACAGAGATGTTTCCAGACGTGAGGTCGGGGCATTGAGTGGCCGGGTGGGTTACACTTCGCTTCACCGTGTTCCACAGTTACTAAACCCCTTCGCCACGACAAGGCGGGAACCCGTTGGGGGGATCTCGTCGGGGTTGACGGGCTACAATGTTAAACTTGATCTTACCTGCGAGTTTTTATAGGATTTTGCCGTTAGAGTTTGAGTTATTTGCGTCCCAGGTGCTATGCCTGCTGTTGAGACCGCTAGCGAGGCATACTGGCCTAGGTCAAGAAGGGTTCTTATGTCTGTTTCCCGCACCTCTTTGGTAGGGGACAAAAAGACGGATGTGATGACGATCGGTTGATGACTCTTAAGGGAGATTTTGCACGCCGAGACTTCTATATTAGCAAAGAGCAGACTTTCTAGCGGTATAAAGTGCAGAGACCGTTTGAAATAGATGAGGGTGCCGCCTTTAGGGGCGGTCAATCTAACGTGACGGATAATGTGGTACTTGGCGATGTTTGGATCACGATTAAAGGGTTTGAGGAACGTTTCTGTGCTGGCGGTGGCCCAAAGGGGGTGAAGGCGAAGGGATGCGGTGCAGCCTTTGTGGGAGCGGTGGTTAGGCATTGGGGACGCCCGGGGTGCCTGGACGGGGCTTTGGAGCACCTACGATAATTCGCGAGGTGCCCCTCGGTTTTGTACAAGACGCAGCTCGGGGATCCGTCGCTTCCGCAGTGCGGGAACACTCTTTTGTCCCGTGCGGGCGGGCGTAGGAGTTTCAGGCCAAGTGGCCGTAGAATTGGCATCGGTGGCATTGGCCAATGATGCCCTTTTTGTGTGGGAGCTCTACCTTCACGCTGATGAGGTTGCACAGACGGTCAACACCGAATATTTTCTTCCCCTCAGGGAGAGTTCCAGACTTTTGAGGATGAACAGAAGTGCGGTCTTTGTGCGCATGCTGGTCATGCGACGAGCTTCCAGCAAGGGGAAGTTTTGTTTTTTGAGATCATCGATGACCTCTAAGATTTCAAGTTCGATGGGAATTCTGTGAATGACGACGCGGAGTTGCTTCTCTTCGGGAAGAGCGAAGGTGTGGAACCTGAGGCCGGCGTTCCGCAGGTGCTTGGTAGCAGCCCGGAAGTCATCAACCGTGGCTAGGTTGATGCGGAAAACCTGAGCGGTGTTCTGCGCTTTTGGGCACTCTATTTTGTAGTCGGCGAACCACTTAGCGTTCCACTTAGTTTTATCCTGGAGGACATACGCGGGAGGCGGCTTCGGGCCACATTTCTCAGGCGGCGCCGAGGTGTTGGGGGCTTGTGCGAGAGACGTGGTCTTTTTTGCCGGCGTGCTTGTCGGTGAGGCGCTGTTCGAATTGGATTCGGAGGCTCTTTTCGAAGCGCGTTTGCGCTTTTTGACGACTAGGGTGAAGCCCTCATCATCGGCACGTTTGGAGGATGAATATTCAACCTCTATATCACTCCAACTGATGTTCCTTTCCGAGTCAGAGTCAGAAGAGGCGGGCAGATCGGACTTTGTCATGATGTTGCGGGGCTTGAGTCTGGGAAGCCGGGCTATCCGTGTCAAAATTCACGGATCGCGAAGGGAAGGTGAGAGGGCACTTTATGAATTGTTTCCAGCCTTCTGGGAACTGCTTGCGTGCAAAGCACGCGAACTGGATGTCCATTTGCATGGACGCCATTTTGTGTTGGTGCCGCCCCGCCATACGGCGAGGGGTTGTGTGCCTACTTGTGCAGGGGAACTAGCCGTCGTCTAATGCGACAGGGGCCTATTCGAAATTATAACTACGCCTCTGAGGCGAATAAAAGGGCTACTTACATTTCCGGAACCAAGCTCCGGCAGAGTTTTCGCGCAGTGACTTCTCGGTAAATCATTGCACTGCACTGCACTGGCACGAGCGCTCGCTAGCACTGCTGGCGGCAGCATGGAACGCGACCGACCGATACGGCGGGCTGAACCCGAATGATGTCCAATATGTGCGATGAATATTAATTGCGTTTATTTTTAAACACTGATGCGAAGGTGCCGCGCGGCTCCACCCCGCGTCCCGCAACCGGTTACCTTTGTAAGTATTGTGGCTTTGATCTGGGGACGTAAGGTTTTATGTATTCTCCTTCTCCATTCTGTCACAAAACGCCGCTCACAAGCATTACATGAAACTCGATAAAACTTTGCGGCGGGCCTACCTCGCGACGCATTGCTGGTCTCTTGGGTGGCCGCGGCGCATGCGCTGCTCGCGCGCATGCAGATGTCGACTGATGGTTTAACAAAATGTTTAGTGTTCTTAGTAATTCACAAAAAAGTGGCGATTGGTGTTTGTGATGATACGGTTTGTACGGAGGGTCAAGGGCGCCGCTCTCGGGACTTGTTTGTTGTTAAAAGCAGGAAAGGAAATGTAATAAACATTAAACGTAAACTCCTCCATCCTTTGTCTTGCGATTCATGAATTATGTGAATCTATGATTTTGTTGATGGAATATCATGACGCCAGCCACCTAACCTCGGCGCAAAATACGTACCCTGCGCTGTGGGGTGATGTGCAGTGCTAACTAGTTTTTGTAAGAGAACAATGCCTCCGGACAGACCCTACGGTAGACTGATGCTGATAAAATCATTACATCTTATATTGTTTAGGTAGTTTGGAAAACGTTTAATGTCATTTAATTATATTAAATTAGAAATCTGCGCGTTGTCCCCCAAATCGCAGTTGTTTTATAAGGTTAACGACGACCTCTCGTTCTTTTATCTTTATGTAAAAGTTCCGCCGTCAAATTGAGATCGGGTAATATTAAAATTCGTGTAGGGTCGGCCGCCGCGCTACCCCTTTTCGCATAAAGAGGCCACCCTAACAAGGGACGCGCGAGCCGCCGGTCAGTGCCACCGCCGGCTCGCTCCATCCTCAACTCTTTCTAATTTCTAATTACATGTTCTTTAGTAAAATAGATACATATATAAAGACAGTAGTAAATTCTTAGCTGTAGATGTTAAGTAACCAGCCGTGGCCAACGAGTAGCATCAATCATATCATTCATTAAGAACCAAGTGAGAACAATAACAGTGACCACGTTGTGGACAGGCGAATAATCCGCAATCCGCAATCCGCTCGCATGTGAACTCAAAAGCGGTGGAATGCATTCATTAGTACTTACGAAGTCCAAGTGTTGGCTGACACTCAAACTCGTAGAGTACCGTGACACAAACAACAGTTGTCTGCATTTAAAACTCGGGGGATGTTTCCGTGCGAGGGCATTAGATAGAGAAGCAATTTTCGTTTGTCAGAAAATTTCCAAATGTTCAATTAAACGTCCACAATGTTACGCAGCCAGCCGCGTCCCGAATAATTCCAGTCACCTAAAAACGTGTGTAGAGGTGTCGCGGGTGCTGCGGGTTTTATTTTTCGCTGGGGAATGCAGTTACGCATACCACCGGTTTCAAAGAAGTCCCGATGGTTATGTGGGGCTCGGGACTGTGTAACGGCACCCCATACCCACTTAACCCCAGAGATGTTCTAGCTTGTCCGCTTACGATGAAGCCGCGGGAACGCGTTAGCTACTTCCGCGACTCGATCAGCGGTTGCCCTGTGTAGCTAGGGCTCTGCTTGGAGGAGGATTAGGTAATAATATCCCCCGTAACTACGTTGAGGCATGCCGGAACACGCGGCTCGCTTGTCGACTCGGGACGCATTTCACGGACGACGATGATCCCAAAGTCATCGTCCTACGACCCTTCCTTAGGCTCGTGGTAGCGTTGCTTGCACCTTGGCACATTCTGCCAGCGTGTGACGCGCTGTGTCCCGATCAGAGGCACAGTAGTGGCAGGCCGGGGTTGTTTCTATGCTCAACACTTCACACAGGTATCGGCCGAAGCATCCGTGCCTCGTCAGTATCTGTGTGAGGTGGAACGTGAATGCACCGCCAGGGCGCTCGTCCTAGGGTGCTGCAGGGTGCTGTAGGGTGCCACGGGGTGCTGTAGGGTGCTGTAGGGTGCTGGCGGGCGCGTTTGCTACTCGTGCCGCCTACAGTCACTAACTTTTGGAAACGACAGCCGTGTCTACAAGTTTATGTTAATGTTTATTGCTAATGGCACAACATAAGCAATAAACATTAGCGACGTTCGGAGCTACATTACATTACATAATGACTTACTACAAAGTTATTGCAAGCTGGTGGTGCATACGTTAAGTAAAACCGATTTCGGTCGCTAAGCTGCGGCGTGCGGCGTGCGGGGCAGGCGGGGCGGCCGGGGAGGCGGCACGTGAAATTAATAGAAAGGAAACTTAAGTACAGCCCGTGCATTGGATATATGAGTAATCAGTTAAAAATATTTTACTTTACTTTGTTTTAATGTACCGGTAGCACTGGTGCGCGCGGGAGTGCGCGGGTGCGCGCGGGCGGGCGCGGGTGCGCGCGGGTGTGCGCGGGCGGGCGAGGGTGCGCGCGGGCGGGCGCGGGTGTGCGCGTGTGCGCGCGGGTGTGCGCGGGTGCGCGCGGGTGCGCGCGGGCCGTGGCACGCACGCCGCACACTGTTTGAACAGGTTGTTTGTAATGCCACTTGTATTGTTACACACCTTATGGTGTTCGGCTATAGGACGTGCAGCAAGTTCACCCGGCGCGGTGACCCGACGACGAACTTAGATTAAGAAATGTACAACCCCTCCGTTTCGTCCTTACCCTGGATATAAAGTTAAAAATCTAATTTGATAACTGAACCGACATTAGCAAAACTCTTTCCATCCCTTCTACTCAGCTGGTCGTTTCGTTTGGTAGTCGGATAAAAAAATTGAACCTGCCCTTCGCTTTTAGCTAGCTTTGCTTGCTATTCCGTTAGTAACACTAAACAGATGCTAAAATTGTCATAATTTCAATAAAAAAAAATTGTTATCTGAACAATAAATTAAAAGCGCAGCCGACGCCGCTGACAATTACTTCGACCCTAATTCTAATATCACTCCATCCCTCAAAACAAGTGGTGTACAATCAGGGCACGTCGGTTTAGTCGCTGCGGTTCGTCTCCCGACCCTCGCGTCGCTTATGCCGTGATCCCGACAACGAGCAAATTATACCGAATTTGTATCATACGGCGGATTACTGGCTTTGCTCTCGAGGAGAATACGCCGCAGGTACCATCTCGGCACGTCACCGGCAGCCTACCCGACAATACGGATACCGAGCTGCGCAGCAACACCAGTACCGTCAGCAGCGCCACCAGCTGAACAAACTCCAACCTTATGTTTACGTGTAACTTGCAAACGTACTTCATGTTTACGTTATTTTGGAGCCGGTCACGTAGCGCCGGCGGTGGTGGCGAGGGGGCGAGGGGGCGCGGTGCCGCTGAGGATCTGCTCCTGACTCATCTTTACCCAGACGGTAGATTCAAGAATGCAACAAAATTGTTGGTAAATTCTTAGGACGATAACCTATAAACAAAATTATAGTCGGTGTGAAAATTATTTAAACGATGATCAGTAATGATTCTTATATCCACTCGAATCATCATGATTCGAACCGACGCACGTCCGCTGCTGACGGACTGCGTGTCTCCATCACGCGAACACTATCCACGCGAATCATCATGATTCAAACCGACGCACGTCCGCTGCTGACGGACTGCGTGTCTCCATCACGCGAACACTATCCACTCGAATCATCATGATTCGAACCGACGCACGTCCGCTGCTGACGGACTGCGTGTCTCCATCACGCGAACACTATCCACGCGAATCATCATGATTCAAACCGACGCACGTCCGCTGCTGACGGACTGCGTGTCTCCATCACGCGAACACTATCCACGCGAATCATCATGATTCGAACCGACGCACGTCCGCTGCTGACGGACTGCGTGTCTCCATCACGCGAACACTATCCACGCGAATCATCATGATTCGAACCGACGCACGTCCGCTGCTGACGGACTGCGTGTCTCCATCACGCGAACACTATCCACGCGAATCATCATGATTCGAACCGACGCACGTCCGCTGCTGACGGACTGCGTGTCTCCATCACGCGAACACTATCCACGCGAATCATCATGATTCGAACCGACGCACGTCCGCTGCTGACGGACTGCGTGTCTCCATCACGCGAACACTATCCACGCGAATCATCATGATTCGAACCGACGCACGTCCGCTGCTGACGGACTGCGTGTCTCCATCACGCGAACACTATCCACGCGAATCATCATGATTCGAACCGACGCACGTCCGCTGCTGACGGACTGCGTGTCTCCATCACGCGAACACTATCCACGCGAATCATCATGATTCGAACCGACGCACGTCCGCTGCTGACGGACTGCGTGTCTCCATCACGCGAACACTATCCACGCGAATCATCATGATTCGAACCGACGCACGTCCGCTGCTGACGGACTGCGTGTCTCCATCACGCGAACACTATCCACGCGAATCATCATGATTCGAACCGACGCACGTCCGCTGCTGACGGACTGCGTGTCTCCATCACGCGAACACTATCCACGCGAATCATCATGATTCGAACCGACGCACGTCCGCTGCTGACGGACTGCGTGTCTCCATCACGCGAACACTATCCACGCGAATCATCATGATTCGAACCGACGCACGTCCGCTGCTGACGGACTGCGTGTCTCCATCACGCGAACACTATCCACGCGAATCATCATGATTCGAACCGACGCACGTCCGCTGCTGACGGACTGCGTGTCTCCATCACGCGAACACTATCCACGCGAATCATCATGATTCGAACCGACGCACGTCCGCTGCTGACGGACTGCGTGTCTCCATCACGCGAACACTATCCACGCGAATCATCATGATTCGAACCGACGCACGTCCGCTGCTGACGGACTGCGTGTCTCCATCACGCGAACACTATCCACTCGAATCATCATGATTCGAACCGACGCACGTCCGCTGCTGACGGACTGCGTGTCTCCATCACGCGAACACTACAGCTACACGTGAAATAAAACAAAATTTTACGGATTTTATCGCGTTTATATGATTGTTTTGGTTGTTTTGTTGTGGTGCGGGGTGCCGGGGTGCCGGGGTGTCGTGCCTTGCCATATCGTGTAGGGTGGACTGGACTGACAGACGTCCCCGCTGCACAGCCAGCGCAGGCTACCTATAACTCTTTAATAATTTCTTGCTGACCGATCTATGCAGAATGAGCTCGCTCTGCCTTCAAGTAGTCTGATGGTGTGCTTGGTGTTGATTTAATTTCATTAATGACAGGATCCCAAGCAGACGGCATCGCCAAACCATTTTCATTAATGAAATTAGGATGTATTATAATTTTAAGTCTCGCGAATCATCCCTGGCAGGAGGTGCTGTTTTGCAACATTTCGTGGTTCCTGACATCATCAGATTTGATGATCCGCCGCGATCTGCCCGCCTCGCTATTGTTGTATGATTGATTATTAAAACTTATGAATAAGTAAGTTCATTGCGCGGGTTGAATTTATCGCGGTCTGATGTCAGGGAGCTGATAACTTCAAGATTACGTATACAGCGGCGAAGATTACGATTAGATTAGAGCGTTGGACAAAACAAATTTGGTGAAACAGTGGATTAGGAGTTAACAAACATTTTAACCAGGTTCTGTGCGGTGGTTGCGCTTCACGGAAACGTCGGCGCGACCGCAGCGCCGGCGAGCGGAGAGCTCCGCACCAACTTCCTGTGCTCTAATACCATTCAAATAAAAATAGAGAATATGTATTAAATACGTCCGGGTGAGCAAGTTACATCTCGACCCGCAACAAGTTACACAAACTTAGTTTCGCAAACCTAAACGAGAACAATCCAGCCACAGTTTAATGAGGATCTATACGAACAGGACAAAATGGATTGGAAAGTATATTTATAATTAAATTCGAACAGCGGACGCGTTCAAACGGAAGCGGGGGTGGCGTGGGGTTGGCGCGGGTGTGGCGCGGGGGTGGCCCGGGGATGCGCGTTTGTTTGTTTGTGCGTTAATGCGACAGTTTCCATTAAGTCGGCTTCAATCTAGCTTTGTAACGAACGGCTCGCGCCCCCCCGACGCATCCGACCAGCATCCGTCCGCAGACGGAATCCTTTCCACGGATCCAGTCCTCTCTGCGCTCAGCTGGATATATTGATTCAACGGTCACACGCTCTAATCCTTTAAATTTAATCATGTACAATGTCAGCAATTATTCAGCAGACGAGGCCGCACCAACTGTCTTAGCACTAGTGTCTTATACTTCACCAATAGATAACCTGGCCAAAGGACCCGCTCCTCTGGGCTGTAAGGAATCCTCTTTTTTTTTTTAACGATGGGAAATGCAATTAGGCATCCCGCCGCGTAGCGGGCGGGTATGTGGGACTCGCCGGCGCACTGCCGGAATACCCACTAAAACCACATCGACACCATCCTCAGCGCTTGTAAAGGACTCCGGGATCTCTAAAAGAACGCACCAGTGTCCTCCAGCGCGGCGCCCATAACGGGCCAGCTATTTTGGTCTGCCTCTACGGCTCCTCCGACGAGCGGGATCTGCGCGTTCCCTGGCTCGCTCAACATCTTCCTTTGCGAGCATTACTGTATCGCAAAAGGAAAGGACACTGTGCCACGCTTCCCGGCTTCTCGTCATCACCGCTACTACGGCCGCCGGGGAAAGGTCTTGTCCGATGTTTTGGACGAGGATCCGTCGCGCCGACTCCCAAGCAGGGCAGTATTCGAACGTGTGCTGCGAGGAATATTCGGCCGCCCCACAATGATGGCATTGCGCCGACTCCTCCCTGCCTATCCTGTGCAGATACTCCCCGAAGCAGCCATGTCCAGTGAGTATCTGCGTTAAATGGTAGGTCACCCGTCCACTATTCTTTAGCCAAGCCGGGAAGCTGGGCAGAATCGCACTAACCGCGCGCTGACGAGTATTTCGAGGTTCCATTATCCTTTCTCACCAGCGCCCCAGTGCCCGCCTTCTGGCTCCTCGTCGAAGCTCTGCCACCGTTTCTTCTGGATCATCGGTTTGGCAGAGGATGCAGATCTTATGAAAGATCTCTGCGTCCATATCCGCCAGGATGTCCAGAAGTGGGAACCGCGCTAAGAGTGTGGCCGCCTCGTACGAAATCGTCCTGTATCCTCAGGCGACTCTAATCGCAATAGCTCTGCAACTCTCCATCCTACCACTGAGCGCTCGGCGGAGGGTATCGCCCATGATAAATCCACGATCGACTCCCCCTGCCAGCGCACACAGGTGCTGACTGAGCCACTATTAAGTAGTCTCATGTCCAAGCCCGCAGACCATTCGATGACTGTGTCACCCTTTACGCTGTCTCGGCTGCTTCCCCAAGCCCTAGAGTGGGCATTGAAGTCGCCTAGCTTGAGTACTAGGCGTGGAAGGCATCTGCGAATGCAGCTGGTAACCCTATCCAGAAACCTCTCGAATTCAGCCAGGCAGGAGTTGGGTGAGACATAGCAGCCTATAACGGCTAACGAGCCCCATTCCACCGCGACGATACCCCGACCGGAACAAATTCTGGAGCACGGAGGGTCTCCACTACTTCCTCCCCAGTTGACAGCGACCAAGCCAACTTTGTCACCGAACCACCGTGGATGGTTTAGGATGGAGTAGGGCTCCGCCACCACTGCCAGCGATGCAGAACTCTCGGGCAGACTCTGCAAGAGCAGATCTTGTGCTGTCCGGCAGTGGTTCAGGTTTCTCTGTACCATCCTGTATAGAGACCTAACTATGACTAATCTCCATTGTTTCCTCGGAAGGGTGATAGGACGAAGCGCATACCGAACGATGCGCAGGCCCATCTACTCGTTTCGCACGGGCGCACGATGTCGACCTTTCGTCTCCTCTTCGACCCCTCCTTGTGTTTGAAGAGAAGCACTTTCTACTGCCCAGGTGGTGATCAAAGTTTTAACCACGGTCCGCGCATAGGACACATTTTGGTGCCTTCGCTTGGCATTCCCTGGCTTTATGGCCAGGACCCCACATATGTAGCACATTGTGCTACTGTCTTTGGTGCTCGTGCACTGGTACCTGGAATGTCCGGTTTCCAGACACCGGAAGCACTGCAATGGTCGGGCACTGAGTACTTGGACTCTGGCGACCACCCATCCCACTTTGACTCGCTTCTCTACGGCAAGTCTATGTACGACCATGAGCGAGCATCGAACCCATGCAGTCCCCAGTCTCGTGGACCACCTGTGGATTTGACCAACTTTCACAGTGTCCACTGAGCAACCGCCGGCTTCAGCGATGGCCTCGGCGACATCCTCATCGGTCATAGAGTCGTCCAGGTCCATGATCCGGAACTCACCCGTTTTGTGGGGCCGCGTTACCCTGACCCCCGTTTCGAACAGGGCTTCGTGCAACTTTGCAGCGAGCGCGTTTGCTTTATCAGCATACTGCTTGCCTTCCACCTCCAAGCAGTAAACCACCGTTTAAGGCCTTCTTTTGCTTGACCCCAGAGATTCTTAGTTCGGTCAGGTTCACCTTTTGTTTAGCCACCGCCATAGCTTGAGCGTACGTCATAGTGGTCTCCTCGGGGACTGTGACCGTCACCGCTGCAGTTTTCGGGACTTTAGGAAGCTTGGCCTTCTTTTTTCGCTTCTTTTTCTTCCCTTTTAGGGGCCTGGGTGTCCTGTTTTGTGCCGTTTGTGCCTTCTGATGTGCTCCCTGCCCTTGTTTTTGTACGGGTTCTTACAGTGCCGACTCGCTTTGCCTTACCTTTGCGCCTGGTTACTTCGCTCCAGCTCGGTTCTGGCAGCTGTGCAGGCGTCTTGTCGACTGACACAGTTTTTCTAGCTAAAAGCGGCCTCAGAGCCCTGTCGGGGAACAATTCGGCTTTGAAGGCATTCAACTTTCTGTCGATCATAGCCCCCAACCTTGACATCAGTTGGCCTTCGTCCGCTTTGGGATCATCTCCACTAAGATGTGTTATTGTTCCGGGTCCCTCGTTATTCTGTCGGCGTAACTGACTGACTTCCTTCGTCAGTGCCTCAATTTGCCCTCTCATCTCGGCAAGTTGATTTTGAAGCAGGGCATTTTCTTGCTCGAGTTGACTCGGAGAGCTACGCTGCACCAGTTCCGTTGCGATGGCCTGTATATGACGCACCGACAGTCTCAAGGCGCGCACGAACTCTCTCTTCAGGTTTCTGGACCTGTCTGCAACGCTCTCGATAGTGGCCAGGCTCTCTGTGAGTCGAGAACCGAGGTCGCCAGTTGGCTGCTCAGCCATTTCACTCGCGAGCTCCTCGACTTTAGGAAGCGTCGCCTTTGTCCGTGTCGTTTTAGGAAGGTCGAGAGGTGTCACGAAACACGCATCCTGAATCCTGGAGGTTTTTGCTATGGGCCGATCACCGTCACTGCTTCCGCTCTCCGTTTGCGGTGCTCGCTTTCGCGAAACAGCCAATGATGCCCTCGACCGCTCCGACGTTGCCATCCTCAGGGAGCAATTTGAGTCTTCTTCCGTTGAGGTCCTCAACAATTCCAAAATCTGCGTTCTGTCCGTTGACATTTGCCTTGATTCCGTTTCACTAAAGAAATCATCGTCCGGTATGGGTATGCTTGGGTCGTGTTTACGAAGGCCGGCGCGAGGCCGACCTACGAGGCAGTTGTCGCCCACTGCAGAGTACGGAGGGCGGCCTCCCGCTGCACCAACATCCGCAGATGTTGGTGTAGCCGGAGGGCAGGATTCTCCCTTTCGGGTACCTGCCCGCAGAACACTTTTACAACTGGCCTTTTCCATGTTCCTCGTAGATGCTCCACATTGTCGTCTCTTTTTTTCAGGGATGAGCTCCCCTGTCGGCTGCTCTTAGTCTGCCCCTCCCCTCGAGCCTTCCGGTGTGAGAGACTCTGCCGCTATAGCTTCGAGGATCATTGGGGACGCAAGCCCCCCCACCACGACAAGGTGTTAGCCCCGGGGGGGGGGGGTAAGGAATCCTCCTAGTCCGACTCAACATGTTGTTCTGGCGGTAGAGCAGAACTATGTGAGTGGTAACGTTAGACGCGTCACGTGAAACTGCGTACTCCGCATTCTGATTATATAGAGACAGAATTTGTTTTCTATAAATCCCTCCTCTGTAATCTTCTCTTCGCTCCTCTAATTAGAAAGAAGTATTGGTGAAGAAAAAAGTTATCGTAGTGCGAAATAAACTGCAACTTAACTCGTTTAGCGCAAACTTCCGCGGAGCTGGTTCACGGTGTGGGTGCTTTGGTTGCTCCTCCGCGAAGTTCTTTAATTAAAGCCAGTTAAATGTTGTCTATAAAATTTGGTTTCTACATCCGGGCTGCATCGCGACTGCGCTACTGCACCAGTTCAAATTATAACTTAGCAGCCTGTAACACTGACCTGTGGCTTTGAGGAGGGAACCCACTGCAATAACTGTCAAGCTCGTTCCGAAGTAAACTTAGTAAAGCAATTTGTTTAAGTGAATAGTGTCTTACTAGTGCTGCGACACCGGTACCCGCAGCGTCTGCGCCTCCGACCGGATGCTGTATTACATTCGTGTTGCGAAATACGCACCTGGGACGAGGGTGGTCTGCAGTCAGCGATTGCACCGTCCCGCGGCGCGATCCGCGAACGGCACCGGAAACCGAGACAGCGGCTCCTATCGGCCGCGCTAATGGATAAAGTTAATCGATTCAATTAAGATAACAAATATTTGTCGACGTTTTAGTTTGTCCAGTCTGAGTATACGAGTTGGCTGAGGGTGCCGGCTGGTGCGGTGCACGTGGAGACAATGTTTACGTGGGTCCTAGTTGCCATACTTCTAATGCTGGCGATCGCCTGGTCTGTCGACTTCGGTGAGTGAACGGTAAAAGCGACGGTCACGTTACTGTCCGGGGCTTTATAAACTTTATTCAGTTGCAACAGTTTATTGAAAGAAATAGTTGTTATGTTCGGGGTGGCTCGGGGCCGCCAGGGGTTGAATGTCCACGTCGGTGGCTGCACTGCACATGAGTAATTATTTTTGCGGAGCTGTCAGTGCGTTGTGTGCGCGTTGCACGAAATTAAACGGAAACTTATATGAAAACCTCTAACAGAAACCTCCTCACCACGGGGCTGGTGCTCAGCCACATCGCGGCAGCCGCGCTGCTCCAATGCTCTAATGAACATACCTTTTTTGCGAATTCAACATCGCGTCGCCTTGAAGGAGTTTTAATTATTTCGATGTAATCACTTTAACTTATACCATCGTGTAACTATAACTTAACATGACATCAACACCGCGCATCGACCATTTGCAAGTGTATCACATCGAGTGAGGCCCCGCGGAGCTGCCGGCTCCGGTTCCGGCTCCGGCTCCGGCTCCGGCTCCGGCACCGGCTCCGGCACCGGCCCCGGCGGGCGGCGGGGATTGGGGGGAGGTCATCCTTGGACCCGCGGGCGCGGCGTGCGTCTGCGCCTCATCAGGAGCCGTGGGCAGTCGGATCACGATCTTTACGACGCTATTCTCTCCGCCGGTTGATTAGTGGAGGCGCGCGGCACCGAGCCGGCCTCGGCCCTCGCGTTCGCTCTAAACATATTTTTATTTGATTGCGATATTATATCACGATCTTCGTTCTTATATCGCCTAAACATCGCACATCGCGACGTTCTCTGTATCCCTGTATTGTACATGATTTAAACAAATGTTCGAAACGAATACGTAACCCTCGGTTAAGATGCGTGCTAGTTAAATTGTAGACGAGTACCACATCCCATTCATCACACTACTACCTGTACAGTAGCACCTAAGTTATCGATACTTGAGATGGGCCTTGAGTTATCACTTACAAGAGTCACGTGTACTCCTGGCAGAGATCGGCGGAGATAACGGCTGCGGCCTCACCACTCCACTGCAGCCGTTGCGTCAGTCGCCAGCGACGATAATATGAAAACCTCATCTCTTGACCCACATGTTGAAGAGTGTTTGCTGCTGTAAGGATTACCGTTGACATTATTTATCACAACTCATTATTTATTATAGCTACACAACGGTTCCAACTGAAGCACTCTGTGACGGTTCGCAGTTATTGTATGGATACTATAGCACGGATCCTGCTGCAGCAGCATGGTTAGGAACCAAGGCTGTGCGAACTGAAGCCAGTGTCTTCACACTGTCGTATAGTACAATTATATTATATTTTGTTTTTACATCTAATGTGAATTAATGTCAAAATTGAAGCAACTATAAAAACATAATTTGTATAGTGACACTCGTTTTTAATTAAGGCAAATATAAAGAGGAGTAAATGTTGTGCTCGCAGCGAGGGTCTGCTGACATTGGAAAGGACGGTTTGTGAAGTGCGCTGGTCGGGCCGGTGTGTGCGCAAACGCAAACCTAACACGACAAGCCCCGGCCGGAGCAGAGCGCGGCGGCTCCTTATTGTACGAATATATCATCTTTCACTACTTAATGAAATTCATTTGCTGACCTCGAATCCGGAATTACTTCTGCAGCACTTCTGAGTAGTTTAAGTTGTTTCGGTTCGGTGGAGTTGGAACCGGTCGCAGCTTTCGCCCCGCAGCCAAAACCTTCACGAGTGTTGTCCCCTAACCCGCCGCAGCCGGACCGCTTCACACGAAAACTTTTAAATTCTTATATATTTATAAACAATAACGAGCGAGGGTTTTAACTGAACAGCTATTGTATCATTTAGTAAAAGTTTATAACACATGTGTTCATCGTCATAGAGCAGAAGCTGATGCAAAATAAAATAAATCATTCCCAGATCTGGAATACTGGTGACAAGTACCAAACCGGCAAATATGGAGTTCCTTACATTGTGAATCATTTAACGGCACCAAAAATAAACTTGCAGTGGGCGAGTGACACCCGTCTGCACTCCCCGCCACCGGTACTAACCAAATTCGTAAAATTTTTAAGAGGAATCACAAAGTTAATTTATCTAAATCGTTCTCATACATTGACTTGTCGCTGCCCAAACACAAACCTTCTCGCACATTAGGAGAGTCCACCTGCTGGAAGGCGACTTGCAGGAGAGGACGCGAGACGTGCGAACAGCGCGCGTTCAAACGTGTCGCGTTGTTCTGGGCGTTCATCCAGCAGCTTCAACCGGCCGACTGGTTTTTGTAACACGCAGCACGCAGCACGCAGCACGCAGTACGCAGCACGCAGCACGCAGTACGCAGCACGCAACATGCAACACGCAGCACGCACGAGTCAAAGTTGCAATGACGCTTGCTTTTAAAAATCTTTGCAGATTTATTTTAATAGTACTGGAATTTGTGCAAGAAACTGCAGGTAGCAGTACCATAGGAACATTAGTATTAGTATAACTCGTACCGGGTTTACGTGTCCTATGCGGTACAGCGTTAACAAATATCGAGTGATATTAACACGAACGTACCGTGTATCCGTTAACCGGATAACAATCCGGGCGCGCACACCGCTGCAAGGTTCACGCGACGGAGATGGTGGAGGTGGCTAAACAAATCAGTTCATAAGTTGTAATATGGAGGGTCGACACTAGCCACCAGTCGCGGAGCTCTGCGCAAGGAACTGGTTGAAAGAAAAGATTATCAGATAGTGATACGAGTTCCGGCATGAGTGTGGCGCGGGAAGGAGCAGCCCCGTGAGCACCGCGTCACCGATATTGCGTATCCGGCGACTGCATCTGCTGATGGAGAGGGATAAATTATTTTCCTTTGTCTTTCCGCAGTTTCTTTTCTCTGTAGTACTCGTTCGCAGGAGGCAACGATCGCTGCATTGGAAGTACCTTAAACTATTTAGAAACATTATTAGAAGGATCAATGTGTTTCTTCGTTGAACTTTTTGTTTCGTTTCCCCCGCTCCGCTCCATCCGGTGTTCCATCCGATCGCTCTCCCAGTTAGTTCCGCAGCACGACTGGACCCGTTAAACTTATAACTGTCCTCTTTTTGCGCGGGAAGTTCAAGTTAACAACGAGCGTAAAAGTAACACATTTCAGGAGCAAACTTATTACTTTAATTAAAAGTTTTGAGAAGAGTAACGGTGTGCCGACGGTTCGCCGGGGCTCCCGGGGCCGGTGGGAACACCTGCTGCCGTGCGATCAGCTCGTTCAGAACGACATGAACTTCGTACGGTTTGAAGTGGCACCGTGTTTACAAACAGACGTATCCCGGAGCGGGTCGCTGTGTACGAACTGAGACGTTCCTCTCAACACTACGAGTATAGTTCCACATGATAATGGAATAGCGGGCGCGCGCGACCCGTCGCGACGCGGCTTCGCGCGGCCGCCGGGGGTGGGCCGCGGGGGTGGGCCGCGGGGGTGGCATATTCGTGCACCTTCGCATTGCTCGGGACTTCCGCACCGGCACTGTTCGCACGTTTCCATTAATGAAACATCGCGGGACAATTAATTAACTTGAGTGATAATTCTCATGCGCTCCAGCAGACACACAGTAAGGTGAGTACAGACTGATGAGACGTAACTGTAAATGAAATGTAACATCCAATGAAAGACTTTGCATTGCACATTGCCCGGCGGGGGCGCTGGGTACCAGGCTGCACAGCAGAACCAGACGCGTTTGCGCACGCGACGAACATAAAGGGACAAGACGATGCGTGAAGTGAACAAGACGCTCTCTATTTTGGAGGCATGCAGCATTAGCGAAATTTTTTGGAATCCACAACATGAAAACTTTTATAAATATATCGTAATAATGGCGCGTGGCCGGAAGTCGTACAATTGATGTCAATGGTGAAAGAAATATCCAACAACAAAATCATTATTCTGCTGTCTTAGTGCACTACCAGGTACTTGTATTTAGTACTTGATGTATTATCAATAATGAAGCATCACTAACCGCCAACGCGAGTACTTGTCTTCATTCTCCAAGTTTCTCGTGATCCTGCTTCTGTGGAGTGGTGAAAACGAAAGCTGTGGACGACTATGAAGTGTTATCGGTACGGTGGTATAGCTACGCAAAGCTGGCTCGGCACGCCCATACCTGCAGCGAAGGTGCCGAAGTGTTCAGCTGCTGCAGCACGACACCAACGGTCCGCAGCATGCGACAAGCTGCTCATGATCAATTTACTTATGTTACAAAAAGAAGCCGTTGGCAGGCTGCCAACTCTTTATAAATGATTTTGTCAGTCCAAAACAGTAGACACAAAGAATTACAGAAGATGCTCCCAATTAAGTTTCTTACTCCAGCTTTAGACGCGTGGACCATTCATCACGTTCTGTGTTTTTCCCAATTTAAAGCGTGTGTAAATAAAGGTTGTCGTTGCAGAGAGCTCGTTCGGCATGCGGCATCTGGTCGTGTTCCTGCTGTTCCTGGCGACCACCGTATCGTACGCGACGCGGGTCAGCATGAGCGTCGCCATCGTCGCCATGACGACGGAGAACGAATACGGACACCCGGTGAGTAGTCTCACTCATTACCATATTCACTTCCATGGAAATAGAGTATACTGTACTGTCGCCGGACACGAGATCTCTCCCTAAGAAACTTTTGCGGAAAGCCGAAGATTTTATCTACCAGATTCCTAGGTGTGTGCGAAAGTATTATACATCTCATACAATCTCAACAGGCGAGGGCCGACGCGTCCCGATCGGGCGCGCTTCGCCCCCCGCGACCTCGTCGCGAGACGTTGCGCGACCTTGGCACCGACCATTGGTTACACACAGGATCAAAAGAAATCATGCAATTTGTTTAAACTGGAACACCTCGCGCTCGGGGCGCCGGGGCGAGACCTGTTCCGCAGCGCATCGCTCTCGCCCTAAGCGTTGTTACGTACATGTTAGAGCGTGCGGGCTTCATTGCGCAGGTCGCGGGTTCGAATCTCGGCATGTACCGATGACTTAATGTTTAAGTTATGTACTTTGTGAACTTTAGCAACAACAGCGAAACGCAAACGGTGAAAAAAAACATCGCGAGCAAACCTGCACATGAATTAAAATTCATTCAAAGGTTTGTGTGTGGTCACCAATCCGCATTGGGCCCGCGCGGTGACTGTGGCCCATCGCCCTCATATTGAGGGTAGGCCTGTGCCCCAACAGTGGGGACGTAAATTGGCTGTTATGGATATTGATCTAAGAGTTCCATTAGGCTCCCAGTTCTCGCCGGAGTGTTATTGGCCGACCTCGAGGTCCTCCGTACGTGGAGATCGAGTGCTACTCGCAAGTCCGCGAACAGAGAGGAACAGCGTACCGCAAAGAGCTGATTAATGGAAGAGTTACTCGACATTTGGCAGAGACAAATCGAACGGGGGTAGGGAGCTATATCGATATTTCCCTTGTGCGAGGGGGCGGCTTGTGGCTACTTGTATCGAACCCGACTACCAAGTCTGGCAACTGTTCACCAGGCACTGTTGCTTTCGCGAACGTCTGTGTGCGGTGAAACTTTGCGTGGATACGCATGCTCTTGCACCTTGACCCAGGAGGAGGACGTGCAGTACGCACTGTGGAGGTGCCTATTATGTGAAGAGATGAGGCGTGGGATGATGAATGGAATACACCGATCGATTATAGGTCCGGTTTACTTTCCGGACTTGGTGAGTTCGAAAGTGAAATTTAGACTTCTGAAAGATTTCGCGCATCGATAGTTCGAGATCCGGAGTGGGTTTGAACGAGACCAGACACGTCGCAGACCCACATATTCATGGACTTGGTATTGCTAAGGTGGAACAACGTTTGCGCGTTCCAGAAAGTGTAAAGGACACAAGGGACAACCGGTAAAGACAACAAAAAATACTTGAACACCGATGATTCAGCTCATGTAACCGGATGGTTGGAGGGGCCATGGGAGAGGGTGGGCATTGGTGGTAGGTCTCTGTTGCCGGAGACTGTCTGGGTATATACCACCGCAGCGCGTATTGCAGGCGAAAAACATTAATGTGCAAACATTACTATATTCCGGTTTGCAGTGCGTTGTAGCTAGTAAAATTACTGGGGTAACGAAATTTAATATCTTATATCTCAAAGCGACGAGCACAATGTGGTGTTGTGTATATCATTCTAACTAGTGCCACATTGTTGTGGGCAGGCGTAACACTTACCATCAAGTGAATGGCCCACCAGTCGCGTCGCTTTATAGAATGGAAAAAAAAAGGTTACAAATTAATTGAATAATAATTATCGCCCGACACCTGCCGCCTGCGCCTGCGCCTGCACTCCGTCTACACGACACCACGTTATACGCGAGCTCGTGTACAGACCCTCAAACAGAGATGCAACACCTCCTTGCCCCATGTAGACAGTACTGTTGCACGCCACCGCCCGGCGGCGGAAGTGCCGTGCGCGTATTGCGTAAGGTTAGCCCGGCGGAAGTGTCGGCCGCTATCAGTTTCAACGCACTCGTAACATAACATGAACCGTTATTCGTTTCGATATAAGAATACGAGGAGGGATCAAAAAATAGTGGGAACTACATATTATATACTGTATACTCCTTGGTAAGAAAAAATTGCAAGCTATTGAACTGCTGCAGTAAACTTGTCCACATCCAGGCGGACGCATTGTATACATTTCGTAAAGCGTTGCGCTCCTGCAAACTTGCCACTTTTGCCACTTTTACTGCATTGTGACTGCAATTACTTTTGTTGTTTATCCTAACCTATCTTAGCCATAAACAGTGAGTGCAATTAGTGAATGCTGTGTCTACATCTTAACAATCATGCACTAAGATTGTCTTGTTTTAGTTCTTTGTATATTTTAGTGAATGTAAGTGTGTGATTGATTGTAGAACTAATAAATAAATAAAAAATTTAATATAAATTCTGACATAGCTCAGATACATATTTGTAATATTAATAAAGAAAAACATCTTCGATTCTCCTTTGTTTATTTCAGTATGTAGTCATTTGTTTGCTTCGTGTCGGCACGTGCTCTCGGAAATGGAGAGAAGCGAAGTGCGAGCCGTTATTAAATAGCTCTGTTTGAAAATGTTAACTGCGCAAGAGATTCATTGCGATCTGGAGGCAACGTTAGGGGAGTCTGCTCCGCCGTACTCCACTGTCGGAAGATGGGCTTCTCAATTTCGAGTGGGGAGAACGAGCACGGAAGAGGAACATCGTTGCGGCCGTCACCACGTCCATCAATGTCACTCAACCAAAAAAACGTTACGTGGAGGAAATTGTATTGAGCGATCGAAGAGTTACCATCCGACACTTAATCCAAGAAACGGGCATTTTGTATGGAAGTATTCAATCCATATTGAAACAATGTTTGAATATGAGAACAGTCTCCCCGCAAGATGGGAGACGAGTTAACCGACACTCAGAAACAAAACACCACGACGACTTGACATTTCGAAGATATTGTCGGACAAGTTTCAAGAAGATTCTGAAAACTTTTTGTCTCGTTTCGTAACAATGGACTAAACGTGGGTCTATCATTCTGATCCCGAGACAAAACAGCAATCTTCTCAATGGAAACGGCCATCATCACCGACCCCGAAGAAGTTTCGTGCCGGGGCATCGGCTGGCAAGGTTATGGCCTCAATATTTTGGGACTCAAAAGGGATATTGTTGATCGATTACCTGGAGCGTGGTGGAACCACTATTGCAGGCAAATGTTATGCAGCTTTAATTCCCAAGTAGAGGAATGCCATCAAAGAGAAAAGGAGAGGGAAACTTCGAAGGGACGTGCTGTTTCATCACGACAACGCACCCGCGCACAGGTCGGCAGTTGCTATGGCTGCCATTTAAGCAAGCTGGCTTCGAATTAGTTGACCACCTTCCTTATTTACCAAATCTGGCGCCTAGCGCTTTTTATCTGTTCCCCAAATTGAAAGAATACTTAAGGGGAAACAAGTACGAAGACGATAATGAGGTGATGGATGCCGTGATGGGTGAGCTTTTTGCAGGACCAAGACAAAACTTTTTTTTAAAGGGATTGAAGCCTTAGCAAAGCGCTGGACTCGGTGTGTAGAGAGACTCGGGGACTATGTAGACAAATAAATTATTAATTCCCACTACTTTTTGATTCCTCGTATCTAACATCAGATTTGTATTTTTTATGTATACTGGGGCTGCAATCTCGCCGAGCCTTTTTTTTGCAATTTGTAGGCGAGAGTCCTCCCCACAATAGTAATATTGTGCGCGCAGCCCCGCGTTCAACCCTCTTCACGCAGCGGCGCGAGGTGTGACGTGGAAATTACGCTAACATCCCCCGCGCCGGAGCCGCGCGGATGTACCGCCGGGGCCAATATCAATTTATTGAAATCCATTCGACGCTCATAAAGAAAGGCTCCGCAGCTTTCATAAATTCTCTGACATATCACTAATTAAATTAAATAAAAAAAGTAACAAAGGGTAAAACTGGAAAATCATAATTTAGATAAGTTGTGGATTTCAGATATTCAATTGGGAGAGAAGCATCCAGGACACGATTCTGTCGTCGTTTTTCTGGGGCTATATCGTGCTGCAGATCCCGGCCGGTCTGCTGACGGGACGGTTCGGCGGGAAAGTGTTTATATTCCTCGCTATGGTTATCACCGGAGTCATCAACCTGATCACACCGCTAGCAGCTACAAAGGTAGGGTAAAAAATTTAGAGTATTGCTATGAGTTTTGCATCCGGTTTTTCCATCGTAAAGTGACGCGGCGAACAGGATATTGACGTGGTGAGCTTATGGCACAAGACACGCCCAGCTTCACACTCGGCACATCGAGACGGATCTGCCACCGAGCTGGGACGGGATTGAGCTTGAGCAGACAGCAAAAGTGAGTGACAATACGATGTAAATGATAATGAACATGTTGCATACAAATGCGATTAGCGGATATACTCTAAGAGAGGCTGCTAGGTAACACGTAGGTAATACTTACCAAAGTTATTCCATGCAATCATGTCCGTTGTTTCACCAGGGTGATTGGATAGCGGTCTGTGCCTGTCGCATCCTGATGGGCCTCTCCCAAGGCCTTTTGTACCCGAGTCTGCACGGCCTGCTTGGACAGTGGGCGCCCACGACGGAGAGGAGCAGGATGGGCACTTTTGTTTATGCCGGTAAGTGAAATGTATGTGTACGTAATCTGCATGGCACCGCCTGCGCACCCGCACGCCGCCGGCTGGACCGAACCGCACCAGCGGCTCGATGTCACCGTCTGCTGCGAGGATATCGCGTTTTAACAAGTTTTTGGTCCGGTTTTGTTTTAATATAAAATTTTTATACGCAGCGTTTATGCACATCCTTTAAAAAGTACCAACCTTCACACGCACGACCGGCCGCGCGCGCTGAACCCCGACGTTGTTCCATTTCTTGTAGTGAAGAGTACCGGCGCCCGCCGCCTCGCAGAGCATTTGCTTCACTTTGGACTTATACTCCTCCACTCTCCTGTTCCACTCTCACGTTCGTTTGCCGCAAGCAGGAGTTATAAAGAAAGCATTAAGAATTTTGGATCAGATTCGTGGTGTACATTTTTTAAGTGGCGTTACTAGGACAGAGTTGTTTATTTACCAGGCGCCCAGCTCGGTACTATCATCGAGATGATGACGGCCGGCGTGCTCTCCGCGGGCCCGTGGGGATGGCCCTCCGTTTTCTATACGGCGGGCATCGCGTGCCTGGTGCTCGGGGGTGTGTGGTTGATTTTTGGCGCATCCACGCCGAGCAGTTGCAGGTGGATCTCAAAAGAAGAGAGGAAATACATCGAGACGAGCGTTGGATCTGCAGATTTAAGTGAACAAAAGGTACGCAGAGATATGAAGATGTATTTGCTGCGAGGTGCTCAATGTAATTGTATAATAAAACTAAATTGTCAAATTTGTTTAAGAACGACACCTTCGCTTTCGCCCACCTACGCTTTGTCACAACTCGCCACCAGGGAGAGCGTTAGGAACCCGCTGCACAACCTGCTGACAACATTAGCCATTACTTTATGCTGCAACCGACTCCGAACAAAATTAATAGCAATTAAAAGCAGCATCGAAATGTAGCGTTGCACATGTGCCCCATGTCGCCGGTGCTGGTGCTGCAGCGTGTCGGCGGCAGGCGAGCTGTACTCCTGCGCGATGAGTCCATCAGCGCGCCGCGTGCACTCACTAACAACAAGGAAATGTTTCCCTTAAAAATATTTGCTCAGATAAATTTCGAAGGCGCTCGTCTTTTTTTATTACAATAGCTTGAAAGGCTATAAACTGGTGGTAAACTTTTCTTACTGGAGGTCGTAGAGACGAACAACGGCGCTGCACTTAGTTCCGCCGACAAGCGGCAGCGCGGGAAGTGTTCCGCTGTCATGGCGTCGGAAGGCGGCGGCCTCCTCCAAAGGAATAGAGTACGGTGTAATCATCCTAAAGGCTCAGTGTTAGGAGCGGGCGAAAGATTTTCACAATGAAAAAACTAATTTATTGACGAAGTTTTTTTTACAGAAAATGCCTACACCGTGGAGGAGTATTTGGACTTCACTGCCCTTCTGGGCGATTCTCTTGGCCCACAGCGGACAGAGTCTGGGCTTTTGGACGCTACTTACAGAAATCCCATCCTACATGAGTAAAGTACTCGGAGTTAACATAAAAAGTGTAAGTACTAAGTAACACAATCACTTTATGATACATTTACTTTAGCTTTGGTGAAAGGCAGGTTACCAAAACACTAGCTCGCTAAATTTCAAGGGCAGTGTGTATATACTTCCGTTTGCGTCGCCAATAACTTGAATGTTGTGTCGGTAACAAGGACCTCTTAATAAGTAATCCCTTGGTGGTGCTTACGTTAACTTCAGTAACATTATTCAATATATTATATAAGAGCGCTGACGTAGCGATATATTTAGTTATCGTGTAGGACGTCTGCGGGTTGTGTACTCTGTATAAAATACGTAACACCGCTCCAACTTGTTTGTGAGCACTGCTATAATATTGCCGGTATCCTCTTTTCAGAACGGTCTGCTGTCAGCCCTGCCCTATGCGGCCATGTACATACTGAGTTTCGTGTTCAGCTGGTCCGCGGACTTCCTGGTGAACAGGAACATCGTCGCGCTGCCCACCGCGCGCAAGTTGTTCAACACGATCGGTAATTCCCTAGCGAAACGTCCGCCCGCCGCCCGCCGCCCGCCGCACCACCCGCCACGCACCACCACCACCGTGCCGTGGCCAAGTTCATGCACTTGTTTCCGTTTGCAACATAACATGATGCCCCATATTTTCCCTGTTATGGTAGTAGTACAGGGTTGCGGTTAGGGTGGCTCGTCGCCCGCCGCCGCCTCGCCGCCGGGATCAACAAACTCATTAATAAAAACGCTCGTGTCCGTTTGCTAGCGTTCTGGGGTCCGGCCGCCGCGCTGCTGGGCCTCTCCTACATACCGGCCGGCCACCTGACCCTCGCGGTCGCCATACTGACGCTCACGGTTGGACTTAACGGAGCTCATTATGTCGGCTTCCTGGTAAGCAGATAGTATACTTTTTTAAATAACTGGCGCCAGTGAAGGTCTGCTGCAGGAAGCGGTCTAGACAAGTGTTGCCACATTGCCAACTTCCGCTTTGTATTATTATAGTAACGAGTCGCCGTGTCTGTTACCTCAAGATGCACGTAACGTGGTGCTGTGCCAACGTCCCAACCGGTGCTCGTTCACTCACAGTTAAATATATTTTCTTCTGGTCTCCTTGAACCTATTACAATAAATAATCAGAAGATGTAGTGCGGGAGGATCAGCTTGTGCTCCATTCGGTTGTCCTGACCAGGAGATGTTCGATTCGTTCACAAGCTTGTTGACATAAACTCGTGCTGCTCTCCTACACTTTAGATTTCACATATCGACTTGTCGCCGAACTTCGCCAGCACGCTGATGGGCATCACCAACGGATGCGGAAACATTTTCTCCATCATGGCACCCCTGAGTGTGTCTCTTGTTGTTAAAGATGAAGTAAGTACTTTTTCAATTCCTTGTCTTATATAGATCGGTGCAATGAAAGCAACGTCACCTGATGTTGGCTGATGAAGTGTTTAATTAGTAAAGTGCAAAACATTTACTAGTTTGCCCTTGGAAGTTCGATAGTGAACGACCTCTAAGATATCTGTAGTCTTTTCTTTGCTTATCTTAAATGTTAGTCTGTTTTTTTTCTAAGTCGCCTAAGTCTTTCACTTAGCTGTGCACCAAAAGTGTGCTACTTATTTAAATGTCACACAACGGACTACAACAACACGGTACAGTTGTATACATTATGATATCTCTTGCAGTCGAGTGCTACGGAGTGGCGGAATGTGTTCTTCATTTCGATCGCATTCTACTTCCTCAGCAACCTCTTCTTCCTGCTGTTCATGTCGGGAGAAGTTCAGAACTGGAATGAGCCGCGGCCTAACAAATCAATAGGTGAGCCAGGCGTTCGCTGTTCACACATTCAATTTTACAAGCAGTACAACCGCGCTGGTTGTGTGTGTGTGTGTGTGTTTGTGTGAGTAACGCTCTGCGCGTTTTATCTTGCAGAGGAAGGAGTCAAAGGCGCCGAAGAAGTCGATAGCGGAAGTAAAAGCAAAAAAATCGTCCAAAAATTTTGACAGACAACTGTTCTAGCTTAATTACTAGTCATATTCAAGTTGATATCATTAGGTTCAATAACAAGCAGCAACGCGCTCGTTGCAATCACCTCAAGCTCGAAGTCACGGGCTTGAGTACAAAGTTTCAGTGTTGCAATGTACGAGCGGAGAGCGTGGTGGTGACGGGGTTGCAAGGTTGCGGGGGTGCCAAGCGTTACTGTAGGAACGCAGCAGTTTCAACAAGCATAATGTTTAAGTAAATCTGGTATGGTGCAGTCAGTGCATGCGCCGGATCCGCGCGAGCATCAACATCCGCACACCGACAGACTTGGACCTCGGTGGAAGCGTTCGAGTACAGCTGCCGGACCTGAATATTTTTATGTTTGTTTATTATCTGTTCAAACGAGTCGTGTTTCTTAAGCAAAAACCAACCATTGGCATTATGTTGCCTAGTGTGTATCTACACCCTGTACCCTGTTGCCTGTAGCCTGTCGCCTGTTGCACGGACGCGCCGCCGGCCGCTCAGCAATATTGGTGCGTTCGTTTCGCTCCGAACACTAACGTGTTTCTATGGGGGGAGGCGGGGGGGGGGGGAATCATTTGTGCAACAACAAAATCACCTTCCCCTCGGTAAGAATTGTATGAAAGTCGTCTGCAAACACGAAATAATTGCCAATTACTGAAGGACTGCTCCGTTTGACGATTTGTTCAGACTCTATCGTTACTAATTTACAAATACCGTTGTATTCAAAGAAAACTAACTCAATATGGAAGGATCACTTAAAAAAATGGAAGTGGTAGGGTGAGATATTCTCAACACAACGGGGCGATTAGCGATGAGACAAGCGGGGCGATCACCTGGTACTCTCTGAGTACTCGCCGCGAGCGACTCTATGAGGGACGGCTCGCCGACAGCCCGCCGGTTGGCCAGCAGCACCGCCGCAGGAGGAGACAGGAGCTGGAGAACAGGCGGCGTGGCCGGGGGGAGGGGGACGTATAAAGCAATACAACCTAACAGAACTAATTGTTGTCTTTAGTATAAATCATCAGACGTCAATTTGTTGATCTTTTAATTTATATGTAGTTGATATGATTTAACTTATGTAATTTATTTAACTAAAAATAAACAAATTTCTGCAATAAAACGTTTATACATTCATTTGTTTGTTTACCGTACGCGCGCCTCCCCGCCCGGACTGACGGACGGAGCGCAGCGGAAGTCGCGGGGTGCCTTGCGTATACAACTCCGACCGCAGGCTTACGACGTGATCGCTGCGCAATGGGCACGGGAACGCTCCATCGGACCTTCCCATGCCCTTCCCGCCTAACCACAGCTTGCTGAAGCAGCACCCCACCCCCTCATGCTTTAATTCTGCAAAGTACGAGCTGGTGGTACCGGCTTTGGAAATAAAAGCATGATTTGTTCAGTTCCGCCTCCGCAGAGCACATTGCATCCTATTTGTCTGTTACCTCGCCTGCGCGGTGTTTTTGTTACGTTGTGTTCATTTTGTGTTTGTATGCACCGATGCTACCTTGCAGAACCAAAACATCTCCTGCTCATATGACAGCAGGATTATCTCTCGGAATGGTTCCACTGCGGCATCCTCAATATAAGCCCGAAGGCTCAGCGTATCAAAGAATTCTGTCTTTACTTTTCAAATTACTGTAACTACCAAAGAGAGCCGAGGAGATGGGGGATACATCCGGTCGCCGGGGCGTGTTGGCAACTATTAAATTGCAATCATTCAAAACTAGTACTTTCCGCAAAACAAATTTAGAAAACGGATCAAGAGATTTATTAAAATTTTGCTCCCGCCCCCGCAGCCTCCCTTGCTGGGCGCCGCTGGCACACCGTGTTCTCGTAACTTTCCTCATAAACGGTTTAGATAACACGCAAATGTTGCTACTTCCGGCGGACATAAACACAAGGACATTTTTAGTCCAAACTTACGACTCTTGTGAGATCAAAAAAAAAGGTGTTGATCATATCTCGGTGCGTTTACATCCACAAAATCATTTGCTTGTGTCATGCAGGATGCAGGATGCGGTGTATGGAGTCCCAAAGAGGCCCGAAACAAAGCCGTCAATCGCAAGCACATCAGAACAGCGCGACAAAATCATAGCGTGATCTATCGCGGCACAACGCCATCTAGTTGCGCACTTTTCATAATCACACTAAACTGACACTGCCGTTTCTATACATAAACATGCGAGATGCGGGATGTAGGATGCTGCAGCACGAGCGCGAAATGAAGAAACGAGCATAAAATATTTATTCATTCTTCATCAGGACATCGCTGCATTTATTTAGTTCTCTACTACAAGCATTACACGAGGAGCCTGAACGCTCAGGTACCCGTGCGAATAAATTGTACCATTACTTGGCTGTACACAGTAGGTGTTGCGAAGCACCGTCCCACGAGGTGAGCGCCGACCGACTGAACTGCTCCTCTATGTCTTTGTTTAACGGGAATGTATCGGAGCTGTTGCTGTATGTTCTAACGTCCACTGCACTACACAGATTCCATACGCGCTGATAGCGAAGGCCTAAATTTTATTGAAAATAGTTTGCGCGAGACGTACACTGACTCCTACACCGACACCGACACCGACACCGACACCGACACCGACACACGCACGCGAAAATACGAGAGGGGACACGGCGTCCGGCGCGGCAGCAACTGCTGACCTCTTGTTTGTAATTCCTCTCTGCGATCATTAATTATATCAAAGTTTCAGTCACAAACAGCTTTAAATCAAATAAAAAGTTTAATTGTCAAAGGGAATGACGCGTGCGTAAACAGAAATGAGTGCTCTATGGTACTGACAGCCACCGCGTCCGGCGGGCGGGGAGTGGCGGGCGGAAACGTTTCCAGCAACATTGGAACTGTTCCGTCATCCCGCGACCCAAAGCTATAACATGACGACGGCTGAACCAATTGGCACGGGGACTTACGTAGCAACAGCGCTCGCGCCACCCCATCACCCGCCCGCGGAAGTAATCTTTGTCATGTCAGGCTACATGAGTAGTGATGGTAGCTGAGCGCGAGTAAAATCTTTAAGTTTAAGTATCTGATACGTTTAATTACCGCTGCGTTGCGGAGTCTTCAATACATGAATACGTACGTGTTACGTTCGTCAGGTTCCGTGTCATGGTGATGAGGTCACGGCCGCGGAGCTCGTCCGCCGCGACAAGGCGCCGCCAGCTCATTGTGATCGCTCATACAAACACAAAGCTCGCGAACGCGATAAGTAATTCATTAAATCCCTCAAAGGTCGCCGTCGGCGCGGGTCCATCATCAGCATCAGACGTTGGCTCTAATTGATTTTTGATTGCAAGGCTTGGACTGTTTGTTGTTATTTTCTCCAGTGAAGATTCCGTAGAACAACTAATTTTAGAAAGACAATTTCGTAGAGCAGGTACCCACGAGGTGAGGAATTATTGCTGGTGGCGACACACGGCGCGAACTTCTCTTTGTTTCAAGTTAACAAGCACAGCTCGATGGTTTAGTACGTCGCTGATACTCGACCAGGGTGAGAAGGCGCGCGCGGTGCACCACCAGCCGTGCGCCCCGCATTCACAGCGCGAGGTTACTATCAATTTTTCGTTACATACTGATAAGCAGGCGCGCGCGGTGCACCACCGGCCGTGCGCCCCGCATTCACAGCACGAGGTTACTATCAATGTTTCGTTACATACTGATAAGCAGGCGCGCGCGGTGCACCACCGGCCGTGCGCCCCGCATTCACAGCGCGAGGTTACTATCAATTTTTCGTTACATACTGATAAGCAGGCGCGCGCGGTGCACCACCGGCCGTGCGCCCCGCATTCACAGCGCGAGGTTACTATCAATGTTTCGTTACATACTGATAAGCAGGCGCGCGCGGTGCACCACCGGCCGTGCGCCCCGCATTCACAGCGCGAGGTTACTATCAATGTTTCGTTACATACTGATAAGCAGGCGCGCGCGGTGCACCACCAGCCGTGCGCCCCGCATTCACAGCGCGAGGTTACTATCAATGTTTCGTTACATACTGATAAGCAGGCGCGCGCGGTGCACCACCGGCCGTGCGCCCCGCATTCACAGCGCGAGGTTACTATCAATGTTTCGTTACATACTGATAAGCAGGCGCGCGCGGTGCACCACCGGCCGTGCGCCCCGCATTCACAGCGCGAGGTTACTATCAATGTTTCGTTACATACTGATAAGCAGGCGCGCGCGGTGCACCACCGGGCGTGCGCCCCGCATTCACAGCGCGAGGTTACTATCAATGTTTCGTTACATACTGATAAGCAGGCGCGCGCGGTGCACCACCGGGCGTGCGCCCCGCATTCACAGCGCGAGGTTACTATCAATGTTTCGTTACATACTGATAAGCAGGCGCGCGCGGTGCACCACCGGCCGTGCGCCCCGTATTCACAGCGCGAGGTTACTATCAATGTTTCGTTACATACTGATAAGCAGGCGCGCGCGGTGCACCACCAGCCGTGCGCCCCGCATTCACAGCGCGAGGTTACTATCAATGTTTCGTTACATACTGATAAGCAGGCGCGCGCGGTGCACCACCGGCCGTGCGCCCCGCATTCACAGCGCGAGGTTACTATCAATGTTTCGTTACATACTGATAAGCAGGCGCGCGCGGTGCACCACCGGGCGTGCGCCCCGTATTCACAGCGCGAGGTTACTATCAATGTTTCGTTACATACTGATAAGCAGGCGCGCGCGGTGCACCACCAGCCGTGCGCCCCGCATTCACAGCGCGAGGTTACTATCAATGTTTCGTTACATACTGATAAGCAGGCGCGCGCGGTGCACCACCGGGCGTGCGCCCCGTATTCACAGCGCGAGGTTACTATCAATGTTTCGTTACATACTGATAAGCAGGCGCGCGCGGTGCACCACCAGCCGTGCGCCCCGCATTCACAGCGCGAGGTTACTATCAATGTTTCGTTACATACTGATAAGCAGGCGCGCGCGGTGCACCACCGGGCGTGCGCCCCGTATTCACAGCGCGAGGTTACTATCAATGTTTCGTTACATACTGATAAGCAGGCGCGCGCGGTGCACCACCGGCCGTGCGCCCCGCATTCACAGCGCGAGGTTACTATCAATGTTTCGTTACATACTGATAAGCAGGCGCGCGCGGTGCACCACCGGCCGTGCGCCCCGCATTCACAGCGCGAGGTTACTATCAATGTTTCGTTACATACTGATAAGCAGGCGCGCGCGGTGCACCACCGGCCGTGCGCCCCGCATTCACAGCGCGAGGTTACTATCAATGTTTCGTTACATACTGATAAGCAGGCGCGCGCGGTGCACCACCGGCCGTGCGCCCCGCATTCACAGCGCGAGGTTACTATCAATGTTTCGTTACATACTGATAAGCAGGCGCGCGCGGTGCACCACCGGCCGTGCGCCCCGCATTCACAGCGCGAGGTTACTATCAATGTTTCGTTACATACTGATAAGCAGGCGCGCGCGGTGCACCACCGGCCGTGCGCCCCGCATTCACAGCGCGAGGTTACTATCAATGTTTCGTTACATACTGATAAGCAGGCGCGCGCGGTGCACCACCGGCCGTGCGCCCCGCATTCACAGCGCGAGGTTACTATCAATGTTTCGTTACATACTGATAAGCAGGCGCGCGCGGTGCACCACCGGCCGTGCGCCCCGCATTCACAGCGCGAGGTTACTATCAATGTTTCGTTACATACTGATAAGCAGGCGCGCGCGGTGCACCACCGGCCGTGCGCCCCGCATTCACAGCGCGAGGTTACTATCAATGTTTCGTTACATACTGATAAGCAGGCGCGCGCGGTGCACCACCGGCCGTGCGCCCCGCATTCACAGCGCGAGGTTACTATCAATGTTTCGTTACATACTGATAAGCAGGCGCGCGCGGTGCACCACCGGCCGTGCGCCCCGTATTCACAGCGCGAGGTTACTATCAATGTTTCGTTACATACTGATAAGCAGGCGCGCGCGGTGCACCACCGGGCGTGCGCCCCGCATTCACAGCGCGAGGTTACTATCAATGTTTCGTTACATACTGATAAGCAGGCGCGCGCGGTGCACCACCAGCCGTGCGCCCCGCATTCACAGCGCGAGGTTACTATCAATGTTTCGTTACATACTGATAAGCAGGCGCGCGCGGTGCACCACCGGCCGTGCGCCCCGCATTCACAGCGCGAGGTTACTATCAATGTTTCGTTACATACTGATAAGCAGGCGCGCGCGGTGCACCACCGGCCGTGCGCCCCGCATTCACAGCGCGAGGTTACTATCAATGTTTCGTTACATACTGATAAGCAGGCGCGCGCGGTGCACCACCGGCCGTGCGCCCCGCATTCACAGCGCGAGGTTACTATCAATGTTTCGTTACATACTGATAAGCAGGCGCGCGCGGTGCACCACCGGCCGTGCGCCCCGCATTCACAGCGCGAGGTTACTATCAATGTTTCGTTACATACTGATAAGCAGGCGCGCGCGGTGCACCACCGGCCGTGCGCCCCGCATTCACAGCGCGAGGTTACTATCAATGTTTCGTTACATACTGATAAGCAGGCGCGCGCGGTGCACCACCGGCCGTGCGCCCCGCATTCACAGCGCGAGGTTACTATCAATGTTTCGTTACATACTGATAAGCAGGCGCGCGCGGTGCACCACCGGCCGTGCGCCCCGCATTCACAGCGCGAGGTTACTATCAATGTTTCGTTACATACTGATAAGCAGGCGCGCGCGGTGCACCACCGGCCGTGCGCCCCGCATTCACAGCACGAGGTTACTATCAATGTTTCGTTACATACTGATAAGCAGGCGCGCGCGGTGCACCACCGGCCGTGCGCCCCGCATTCACAGCGCGAGGTTACTATCAATGTTTCGTTACATACTGATAAGCAGGCGCGCGCGGTGCACCACCGGGCGTGCGCCCCGTATTCACAGCGCGAGGTTACTATCAATGTTTCGTTACATACTGATAAGCAGGCGCGCGCGGTGCACCACCGGCCGTGCGCCCCGCATTCACAGCACGAGGTTACTATCAATGTTTCGTTACATACTGATAAGCAGGCGCGCGCGGTGCACCACCGGCCGTGCGCTTCGCATTACTTGTAAACAGTTTCCTCCCGGTTAGCGCGCGCGGCTGTCAGATTGTGTTTCCGCTTCCGATTAAGTTTTAATCACTTTAAATAGTTAGCTAAGTGAATGCAAACAAATAGATTTTTGTGCAACTTTCCCGTCGAAACCTCCCAACGTGTTCCATCGCACATTAAGCGAAAACAAAAACAATAAAACTACCCCTGCTAACACAATTTTACCGGTATCGCGCCCGCGTGCCGACCGACCCCAAATGGATTCTTCCAACAAGGGCTGCGCGTTTTCACTTGGCGTCGCTTTCGATGTCTGTTCAACCCACAATATCATTTTACTACATTATAGGTTTAGTCTTTACTTCGTCATCGAGCTGGTCATCTTGAACAACTAAACTGCGGAATGGAATGTACAGGAAGACCTCCAAAAACGTAATTAGCCGTTTGGCGAGACACGGCGCCCCGGGCACACACGAGCTGCGCTAACTGTTCATACCACTAACACCTGAAGAAGACACGGCAGCCGCGCACGTGCTGGCGCGCCCGGTGCGTCCGCTGCTTGCGCTGCCGGCGGTGCCGTGCTGTATGTTTATATTTTATATGAAAGTAACATATCCTGGTATTCCACGTCACGACGTCCATAATTCCAAATTTATTTATTTGTAATATTTTTTGGTCAAAATTATGATATCGGCTTTACTAAAATTTACATCTCAGTGTGCTCGCGCGGTGCGTGCGCTGCACCGGGGAGCGCCGCAGCAGGCGAAAAGATCTCATTCATTCGTGAATACCTAACTACAGAGGGAGGTATAAATGGATCTGGTTCCTTCCATCCATCATCTTCGAAGTTTGCCAGATATATTACTTTGTGGAACATATTCACAAGGACTGGGTTGTCTCGTCTGTATTCACAAACGTATCCGTCACGAAGTGTACACGTGACTATTCCGTTATAAACAGTTAACTCATTAAAAGTTCCGGCTCCGCGGCGGCCCGGCGGCGCGGCGGGCTCGCTCACCGGCAGACGGTGTTGCCGAGTGACACGTTGATAAATGTGATAAGTAGTGTTTAGGTAAAGGAATAGCGAGTGATACGCCTCGCCGCAACTTCGCGGTGGTGTATAATTTAACATTACTGACGTAAATAAATAACAAAATAAACTGGAGTAGTAAATCAAAGTAGATGTCAAGACGGCCATCCATCAGGCCGCGCCAGCGCAGCTCCCGAGCGCGCGCGGTGTTACCTCAATAGCGTGTGTGACAGTTCGCGTGAAACGACCGGTAATTGTAATTATTAAGGATTCAAATCATTGGATGTTTTGTGAAAATGCCGCCTTCGTACTCGCGGCGCCTCCGCGAGTTGCACCAGCGGCGGGACTTGGACTGGTGGCCCACTAAACTAAGCGACTATTAACGTAAGCGAGCGGTGCGCAGTGTAGTTGCCGTGTTGCGTTGCGAGTGCGCGGGCGCAGCGAGCGGAAGTGTTGCGCCCGCTCGCGGCGTCGGGGCACAGGTTAGGTTGAGGAAGGCTGTACCATTACCACATTTACAAGGTTATCTCGTTACCTCAATAATTTCACTAGGTATAGCGTTCTTCAAATCGAAACACAGTAAAGTTTGAATACTACTCTTTCGCGGCGGAAATAGAGACTTCGGTGGTACCTGCCTAGACGATCTTCTTCCATAGATCACTACCTCCCACTGCTTTATTAAAAAGTTGTAATTTAATTATATAAAACGTTGGAAATTTTGTTGTGGTTGCAACCCCGTTATTAATAATTAGAACGTTTGCCGCGCATGCGCGTAAATATCAAAGTAATGTTTGTCAAGTCCTTTGTAATACCGTACGGAAATATACAAGTATCCTGAAAATAAGTTGAAGCAAATTCAAATATCTGCTCAAGTTAAAAAAGCGAAAATTTAATCAGTTCATACCATAAAAAAAAAAAAACATTTGACTTTCGCGAAATCTCTCCAGCATCCGGCACGTTGCTTCTCGCGATCCTTCCGCTGTGCCGCGACACGCTCGTATGCTGTTCTCCTTTGACAGAAAGCAATTCGGAGAATCTGATTGATTATCAGAAATAAAGAGCTTGTATACTCTGGCTTTCCGTATGGTAGTCAGAATCACTTTGGTATTGCACGAGCTGCACACGAACATAGCTATCGGCCATTTCTACATTGAGAATTGATGTCAATGATTTGGAGTGGAGAGAGGTGCTGGAGGAACACCCTTACGAAGCGGCTCCGCATTGTGTAACGCGAAGGTCGAAGGTCCTCGTAATCCGCATTATGCGCTAATGGAGAAACATCGTTATAATATTTTTAGTCAGAACTTCAGTAATTTTAAATTACAGTAACAGTGTGAAGCTCTCTGCGGGGCTTTTGCGAGGGTCTGTCTCGGGTTCAATGTGCCTCCATTACTTAGCGCTACACTTCCGGTGTACTGCGGTGTACATTCGCTCCACTGAAAGCTAAATGACACCCTGGAGAATGTATCTAGTCGTAGGAAAAAAGTGATACTGTTAGAATATTATTAGGTCCTTACATATGAAATTAGCGTTTAGTCGTGCTGACCAATTTATCCTGACATATCTCCTCTTTGGTTAACAATTCCAAATTCAAATTTATAAATTCATTTAGCTGCTACATTTGAGTTTTGGAAACAGTCATTCATTTGTTTTTTTATGCACAATGGAAAACATGAAATATTTGTATATTTACGAGTACGAGCTCTACAGTGGCACCAGTACCAGTGCTGCAGGAACAGCTCGAAGAATTAATGATGTGTACGGCGCTGGTGTCGCAAAAGGAAGCACGATATGTTTTTAGTTTCAACGTTTTCGTTCTGGAATTTTAGACCTTCAAAGCCAACCCCGTGGACGGCCGGAGACCAATGTGGAAAATGAAGAATTAAACGCTATTATGGAAGCGAATGCATCACAAAGCACTTCAGAGATAGCTGCAGGCTTCGGGGTAAGTGACAAAACTGTATTGATCCACTTGAAGCAAATCAGGAAAGTAAATAAACTTCGACGATGGGTACCTCATGCATTGAGTGGATCGAACTTGCAATAATGAAGGGATTTTAAATCGAATCATTACTTGTGATGGAAAGTGGATACTGTACGATAATCGGAAGCGCTCGTCGCAATGGCTACACCCTGGAGACCCAGTCAAATCTTGCCCTAAACGAAAATTGACTCAGAAAAAGTTACTTGCGAGTGTTTGGTGGACTAGCTCCGGTGTCCTTCACTACAGCTTTCTAAAATCTGGCCAAACGATTGCGGCAGATATCTATTGTCAGTAAATGCAGACCATGAAGGAAGAACTAGCTGCTGAACAACCGAGATTGGTCAATCGCTCTAGGCCACTGCTGTTTCACGACAACGCAACACCACCACCACACACTGCACAACAAACAACCACTAAGTTGGATGAGCTACAATTGGAATGTCTACGACAGCCGCCTTACTCCCCGGACCTTGCCGCAACAGATTACCATTTTTTCCGGAATTTGGACAACTTTTTACAAGGAAAAAAATTCAACTCCGATGGGGCAGTCCAAACCGCCTTTAAAGAGTTTATTGATTCTCGCCCCTATGGTTTTTGTAGTAAAGTGATCATGAGATACCAAAAGTGCATAGATAACAACGGTGCATACTTTGATTAATTATATATATTAAACAAAAATAAAATCGACTTTATATTCCTCCCGCAAAAAACGCAAATTTCATATGTAAGGACCTAATATTAATATATATTTCAATAAATTTTTTGCCCAAGGGAAAGCACCGGACAGCGACCGTCGCCTCCGGAATGACATCTTTTGTGAGCTTGAGGCTTCCACTAGTTCCCTCTCCGTCGAAGCTCGCACCCCCGTTCATTAGCGATGCGTGGGACTCGCTCGTCGGTGCTCCGGCGCACTGCCGCGGAGGCGATTTGCGTCCATTTTAACAAAAGAAAATCTGTCTGAGAAAAATAATAACTTTTTAATATTGTAAGAATGTCGCCATCGCCGAGGTAACATACGGTCCGTGAGCTGCACGAGCTACGAGCTACCACCGCCCTCGCCACGTGATGCGGTTCCTGGTGACAAGTAGCAGTTACGCCGCCGCACCCGCCGCATCACATTTTCAACGCGTCAAAGTTCTAACACTCGAATAGTGATCAAATAAAAGCGTTTCACTAAAAGCACTCACTCCAATGAAGCTGCCACTTTCTGAAAGGTTCCGTAACGTGGCTCGTCGAACTCCGATACAGTGAGCTGACGTTCCTGTACAGCTCAGTGGTGGATCAGATTAAAAATTTTTACAAACACATAGACGTTTTACATAATAGTACATATGGTTGGGTCTGCAAACTGAACAAATCTATAAGTACCATCCACCGCGCTCGTAGCGGTACCTCTTTGGGCTGCGTCACTCGGCCCACGCCTGGGAAACCGCGCGTTGCGACGCGGTTGTGGCAGTCGTTTAGAACTTTGTTGATCAACGGTCCGCATTATCCGAGTGACTTTCTGAAACATCCTACAAACTAATTATATATGTTCAAAGAACTTCATTTACACTTTTATAAAATATTGAGAACAAAAAAGTTTAGATTAATTCCTGCGCGCGGAGGGTGGCGGTGGTGTTGGTGGTGAGGGAGTGGGACGCGTGATGGGCTGCCGGTCGCGGTTCATCAGCGACGCTGAACTTGTTCCAATATATTAACAGTTTAAATGTGACTGCTTTGCAGCAATCGGCTAATTATGCCTTTTAAATTCAACAATCGTAAATTCTAAATCACCACCAAGTACACCACAGGACCTTTCTAGTTCACAAAAATACTAATAGAACTTTTTAAAACATAATTTATTTTAATGAGGTTATTCGCAGTCTCAAAAGGATGGAACGTCTGGAAGTGGCCGGGCCGCGTTTCATTGCGGAGCCGCAGCTCTACTTGCGGAGCCGCAGCTCTACTTGCGGAGCCGTAGCTCTACTTGCGGAACTGCAGCTCTAGTTGCAGGCGGCAGATGGCGGGCCCGGAGGTTCCACTTTAACCGCTCAATATAAATATTCACGGCGCTGAATCGATTACATCAGAAGTTATCAGCGCTGACACCGGAAGAGCAATCTTCACAAGCTTTCTGTCCGAATCAGAGTTCGTTTGCAACAGTTCAATGCCACGGCCATAGTCTGTTTGCGGTCGCTGCAACCTTTCCGGTTTCATTACCCTCAAAACGGACTACATTTTTCTGGCTATCCCATTCCCAGTCTCGAGAACAGGGAGCTGTGTGTGTGTCGCTCTCAAAAATCTGTTTCAATTAGATCTGGTTCCACTTATTATTTTATTGGGCGACTGCGCCTAGAGGAATCTCAACTATAGTGTAAAAATTCCTGAACTATCCGCTGGACGTGGTTCAATTGTTCTCTCGATAAGCTGTATAAAAAATTATCATCTTAAACCCACCGGCGAACTAATCAAGTGTAGTCGCAGAACCAGTCGCACGAACAAGTTACCCTAAGTGATTATAACACGGTTTAAAGGAAACAAAACTAGACGCGTGTGCGTTTCCGCCGCACTACTCGTACAACTTGGAAAGCTAGAGCAGGAGTTCTGCTGGATAAACACATAACGCGACGTCTCACAACTGGTGATGTAACCACTACGACTACTTGAATACCACGAATATTGAACAAGAGAATTTTTTTTTTATTTTTAAAAATTATTGCATACGCCAAGGACGTTACACTGGGGGTGGGAGACTTAATGCCTGGAGGCATTTTCTACCAGTTAACCCCGGGGGAATGATAAAAACAGAAATGGCGGGTGCTAATACATTCATATTTATTTTACTACATATACATACTCCCCCAAATGTCACCACGTCGATCGATCCCACGTGATCACGTGGACACGAGATCTTTGCGCGAGGCCCATCTCCAGCAGTGGACGTCATCGGCTAATGAGGATGATGATGATGATATAAATACTCATAAAAACATACATGTACTTACATGTTATCTATTATTATATAATACATAGAATATATATAAAAACAAAAACAGTTCACTGCGTGTGGTGCTCCTGGAGCAGCAAATAGTTCCGCAAGTCTTCTAACGGCTGGTTTACTTGGTGCGGTCATGTCATCAGAAGACAGAGCATTCCCGAGTGGGACATATATACATGAATTTTTCCTTTCCTTTAGCTAATTCAGAGAAGCATGGTTAGTTAATATGGAACAGAGAGTTGACAAGATTTTGTAGTTGCGCCGGTGACGTCGATTAAGAAGCCATTTAAGTTTTTGACGATATTGGGAAACATGGCTATATTTAGATTAGTAAGCTGATGATAAATCTTATTCAATTGTTGACGGGTAGCTCGTTGGACTAATGGTTAGAGCGTGCGGCCTTCATTGCGAAGGTCGCGGGTTCGAATCTTGACATGGACCAACGACTTTAATATTTAAGTTATGTACATTTGTAAACTTTAACAACAACAGCGAAATACAAACGGTGAAGGAAAACATCGCGAGGAAACTTGCACAGTAATTAGAATTCATTCTAAGGTGTGTGTGAAGTCACCAATCCGCATTGGGAACGCGCGGTGACTGTGGCCCATCGCCCTCATATTGATGGTAGGCCTGTGCCCTAATAGTAGGGACGTAAATTGGCTGTTAAGGTGTTGACGAGGAGCTCCAACTAGTTTAAAAGATTTTGGGATAAATCTGGGTAGCAAACATCTGCAGAATCAATAATAGGGAAGACAAGCGATTGAATGAAGGCAAGTTTTGTATTATGGGAAGAAAATTTTAAAAATGATAAAGAGTTCGCAAGGTGGCAACGACTTTACAGTTTACTTCAGAGACTTGTGCTTCCCAGGTCATGGCGGTATCCATGTGTAGGCCAAAATTTTTTAAAGAATAGGAGAATGGAATAACGGCCCCGTTATATACACCTGGACTCAATGAGCATTATCTATTTAAGCCACCATCTTTGGACTACCTGCAATCATAACTTTAAATTTGGATGGGTTTACTGATACCCCATAATTAATCGACCAGGCACGTAAAGCGTCTAGATTATTTTTCAGGAGTTTAATATCACTGTTGAGGTTATGGAAGATAGATTGTGCATAAAGTTGTATATCATCCGCATATAGACGGTACGACCAATCGAAGATTCAGGTGATGGTGTTAATAAATACTGAAAACATTATAGGAGAAAAAATTCCACCTGGCGTTCCAGACATCAGAGAACTGCTGTCCATTTCGCACCGACTATCGGCGGTTGCGAAAATGAAGAGAACCATTACAAAGCCATAGGTCAAAAATGCTGGAAAGAAATGATGCATAGAAGGATGTCGTGGTACACTGTATTAAAGGCGTTTGAAAAGTCGACAAGTACGACCGAAGTAACCAGGTGTTCATCCATGCGTTTTGTTGTCATCTGTTATCTTAATTAGCGCAGTAATGGTACTGTCACCAGGACAAAAGCCTGATTGAAAGCTATTCAAAAGGTTTTGTTTTCTTATGAAAACAGAGATTACTTGGTGAACAGAGGTTTTTATCACTTTGAATAGGAATTACAGAATGTAAATAGGACGGAAGTAGGAGGTAAGTGAGGTGTTGAAGATTTGAGCAAGCAGACGTAATAAAGCTTTTTTCTGTATAAAAGGATATTGTCCAGGGTCGAGGGAATGATTTATAACGTGGGTTATAACAGAAAGAGGAATATTCAGTAAAATATGCACAATTTGTCTGCTGATGTAATCACAACATACAGCCTTCGAGTGAATAGCTTTAACTGGCTTGCTAGTAGTATCATCCTGCGTTACAGGAATTAATTCAAGGTAAGGTATGGAGAGACACGGCACGGATGCAATGTCGGCTATTGTTTGTGATCGGACTTCAGGCTCCATAGGCGAGTCAATTAGAAAATGACGATTCAACGTACAGTGATTGCAATTTTGTGCAGAGAGTATAATAATACCCAACAAACCGGGGAACTTGCACGCGTTAGTGGGCGAAGTGTTAAGGACATTTTCATGGACGGTTCATCGACGGTTAGCATTTCGTATCATCTAGTTGCATCGGTTTCTGAATTTTTTAAATCGTATTCAATTTTCCACTGAGCGATCTTTGTTAAACTTTGGAAAAGCACGATTGCGACGACTCGTTACTCCCCCCACATCCTCAACTAGCCATGGAGCCGCAAGATAATGCAAATTATTAGTTAAAGTATTTTAATCTAAGTAAACAGTACACAGCATGAATTGTACCATACAAGAAAATATTACTACAGGGAGTGAAAAGGTTTCTCCAGGATCGGCAACACGCCCAGTGATACTTCTGGTGTTGCTGGCGGTCATAGGCTGCGGTTACCTCTGAACATCAGGCGGGCCACAAGCCTGTTTGCCGCCTAAGTGGTATAAAAAATAATATATATATATATATGTGTGTCGGAGACTTCTAGACGTTGTCGTCAGTATTAACGGATCTTGTGGGCGTCATTAGGGTAAAGTGCGAGCACAGAACAATACAGAAATCACTTTCCCATATAGTTTTAATTAAGTGGGTAGATTTTTAATAATTTTATTTGAAAGAAATGTAGACTTAACTGGGTAGGTAACAGTTAAACATGAGCAGCGGGTTCAAGGCACCGATCTAACTCTTCAGTATGAATCACTATGCGATCCACCTCGATCGACCGCCCTCCAAGGAATGCCCCGCGCCCGCCGTGTGCGCCGTGTGCGCGTGCGCGCCGCGCAACAGACAAGATGGCGCCTCGACCCCACTCGGGGCCGTGCTCCGCTCTCGTTTATTCGTTCATTCATTCATTTCATTCATTGTCACTCTTAAGGAAATTAATAACAATTTGCAAGGTACAAAATAACAAAATAAATTAAATAAAATAAAATAAGATTGTGCAAAGTATTTTGGGTGTAAACAATTGACACCTCGCTTTATACAATCATCAATTAACCCAACCCGTCACTTCCTCTGACATGTATATATATACGAACTCGGCGATAATGACCACCGTGCGTCGTCCCGACAGTTGGCTATTTACAAAAGCACTTAGATACGGATAACATAATGAAATTTACAAGCTCAAAGTGTAAATATAGTAAAGATAAAATAAGTGGAAAAAAAGTTTGTAATGCTTTTTGTCACTTCCTCTGGGCCAATGTTTGTCAGGAGTGTCAAATTGTCTTTGGTGTTTATCGGAAACAATTAACACATTGAGTTGCACAATTAGACATTGCCCAAGATGTAAACAAGAAAAACAAACATTGATGTAGTTAGACGGTTTATAATGACGGCGTTGTGTTTGGTGATGACACGACGTTTCCTTTCCTTTTGTTATCATCGTTCAGCGCTGGAGCGGTCCTCGTTTTGTTACCGACCAATGTTTGTCCCGATTCTAGCCCAGGTGTGTCTCGCTGCGACGGCTGAATGTATTTACCGGATTGAAGGTACCTGGGGGGCCACTTTATCACCAGGTCTTCGAGACGCTCTTCGGTAACTATTTTCGAGCGACTGTTGTCGGGTAGTTTAATATATATCGTTACTTCGATAGTCCATATATTTTTCATACGGAAAAGTTTAAAGGCATTTTCATGGATGTTTTGACGTATTTTTGTAAGGAACCTCAGAGATACTGATACCCTCTAAGTTATCCTTTGGTTTCCAAACATCGCTTTTTATGCGATAATTATAAAAGTGCACAAGGTCAGGTCTGACGTGATTACCAACATAGGCCCCTAGGCGGTGGCAACGTAACAATTATCAATACAGAGAATGTCGCAGATATACCCGCTCTATTTTGAATAAGGTTTATGATTCCACTCTCAATGTCCATCTCAGGGTCCTCAGTTGTGCCGTGAAATAATAAGACCGACTGACGCTGCGCATTACGCATTACTTCATACACCGGTTGTGCACGTTGTTGCACTTGTTGTTGCAGAATGTTCAACATAAAATACTAGTGATTAGTTCTCTGAACGCCGAACGAATTCTTGTATCGTCAAGTGTTGGGTTGAGTGTAGTAGATGTGACCACTGCTGCTTGCAGCCGGCTCTCAAACTCAGCCATTCTATGGTTCCAATTGGCTTCCATGCCATTTTGCATTTGTCTCATACTCGTAAATATTTCCATTGTTTATATTTAATAAGTACTAATTAATTAGATATAGGTTATGTTGAAGGTAGATGAGGTAAGTAATTACTGTGTCACCACGTAGGTCCGACCACAATTTAAATTATCATAATAGTGTTGCTTTTAACACTACTTTATCAATCAGAGCTATTAAAACAGATGGCGCAACTTTCACGCACATCCATCAAAAAAAAAGGAAAAATTACTGCGCGGGTCCGGAGAACATCTGCCGGAGACGTTTATACGCACCGGATGGCGCAGCGCGTGTTCACGTCCTTGCCGGATACTTTAGACCAATGGAAGGAACATTCGGCAGAGTGTAAGCCGATTTCGGAATATCCCTACGATACGTATCGAACTTCCAAAAAATTTTGTGCACTGTGCATTTTAATACTTTTAATTTTTTAAATTGAATCGTGTTGTCAAGTAATACTTACTTTTCCTTTGAAATTTTCCACGGTAACTATTTACGAGACTTCTCCTGCGAAGCATAGGGAGAGACCTCGTCGAAGTGTGCCCAGGTCCTGCTGGTGCCACCAACAGTAGCGCCCGCCGTGAGCCCCCATCCCCCGTTACCGAGTCCCGTTTGCTTTGACATTTCAAATCGTTTCGGGTTTCAAAGTTTTCGTCAGGGAAGCGTGAATTGGGGGAACCGAATGCCGCCCCCATTACGTGAAGCGAGGCTCTCGGCGTCTAGCGGCGGCGTGTGCAGTGCGAGGGCTGCACCGTATCAGAGATATATCTACTACATACATAAACTATTAAATAAAATCGTGTAATAAACTGAAACGGAAACATAATGGTATAACGCACAGACTAGAGGCAGACTCAGTAAAAACACTTTTTTACTATTCTTATTTTCTATATGCTGCTGCAGTCCACGAAGTTTTAAGAAGGTCAATAGCTGCAAATTGGGACGCTGCGCGAACTACCGTGCTGGTGTAAAGCAGCTGTAAGCAGTAATCTAATGTAGTTGGATGATCTGTAATTTATAACTGTGTGCTTCTACGTTATATTGTACCGATACGTTGTTGTTCTGTTGTCGGTGAGGCGGTGGGGCGGCGCGTCCGACTTATATGTATATGTAACCACCCCCACAGTGCCGACATTGAAATATAGATAAAGAAACGAAGCGAGTTTTTAACGAAGTAGAAAAAAGGACAGTTTACAGGCGACATGGGTGCTTCCGGTGCGTTGTGCGGATTCCGGAAATGATAAAGGTCGCGCGGGCGGCGCGTGCATCGACGGATGAGTAGCGAAAGCGACGATGTATTTCTCCATTTAATTATAGAGGGAATGCAGGACGTGATGATGTTTGAAACTTTCACCCCAAGGACTATTCTAATAAATCAAAATGTAAAAAAGTTTGAAAAAGTGTTACACTTAAGGTATTCACTTAGGTACGGTACACACATTCTAGATTTTGTCTTCTTTCCTGAAGTTGTAGGTTTCGTTATTAAGTCCGTAATAAATGCGCCCCCCTCCGTGTCCTTTCTCAATGGCACTCGACGGCGTGTGCACGGAGCCTAACCGACCCGAGCCGCGGCCGGCGGGAGGGGTGCGGGTTCATGTTCATGTCGCTGGGGTAGATTTATATTTGACGCGATTGCGACATCGCCCCTTGCCTCTCGCCTCGCACCCCTCGCCCTGCAGGAGCTCTCGACGCGTCGATATCTTTTCTTTTTAAATGTATTTAACTTTTGCGACAACGACAATATATTTGTACGGCACATCCTGACTTTCTCTCCCTTATACGCGAGACAGGGAATGGAACTGGAGGTGGAGCTAAGTACACAGCTCACCAAGGAAGCCATTGCCTCCCTGATGAGTGAAGACAAAAGTCACCAAATACTTGTCAAGTTCTGCAAAACAGTTATTGCAGACGTAATTAAGAGAAATAATAGTAAATAAATAAATAATTAGTAACAAAACTGTAACAAATTGTAATAATACATAAGAAGGTAAAATCAGCCGAAGATTAAAAATAGACAAAACAGAAATAAGCAAATGTAAAGAAAATGTAAAAATGTAAATTATATGAAAGAAAAAGACGAAGAAAACAGGAAGAAGATATGCAAAAAGGGATGATTCTGTCCAGGTCAATGACGCGGCGAAGGCCTTCACTAGCGGGAGGTATGAAAGAATGAAATGGAATGCAATATGAAAGGGAACAGAAGTGTGACAGATAAGTAAAGTAAAATAGATAAGAGAAAATCGAAGATAAAAATGTATAGAAATAAGGAAACCTAAAATGTTAAGTGAAACAGTGTACATAGGCCCTGACCCAAAACACGCAGGGAACAATTAAAAAAAAACATATTTGTACCTGATACCTGAACTATATACCAGAGTATTATCGCATTATTATGTATCAAATTGAATTCTAATGCAGCTACTGATGCTATACCTGCTGCGCTGCTACGGTGACAGCAGAAAGCACGTCTCACCCTCTCCTCCGTCCCGTCGCGAAAAGAGCCCCACACCCGCGCTGTGTGGACACGCTACTGATATCTCCGTATTGTGAAGTGTGTAGTGGGAGTGTAATTTCCTGTTGTTTTTTAATATTGTTTGTTTGTTAAAATTATGAACTAAGTGCTAACGTGCTGCGGCGCGCGCGCACCCCTCGCGGCGGCCGGCTGGAAAGGAAAGCCGCGCCTCTCCGTCTAGCCCCCCGGCGGGCGCCCCACGCCGTGCTCTAATACACTACCCTGGTTAAAAGAAAAGCTAATACAAAGAATAAAATTTCATAGTTTCGGGACTCGTCCGCCGTACCGATGGGACGCGTCCATGCCACCGCTCCGCCCCGCCCGTCCGCATGCGCACAAGCCACCGCACAGTCGACCGCCGCAGGCGCCGGCGAGCGTTTAGTGCCCGTGCAGTGTACAGTGTCAAGTGTTAGTGCGTAAAAACTCTGCCAGGGCTTGGTTCCGGCACAGTAAGTAACCTCTCTGTTCACCTCAGAGCCGCTGTTATATCATAACCTTATTTGCATAGGCTCCTGCCGCCCCAGGCGACGGCCACGGCTCCTACATAAATTGAAATCGCTCATAGCGAGAAGGCGGTCCTTGCTCACGTTTAGGTTATAAATTTCGCTTTAAATAATTGATTGTACCTTCTTTAATTAGAACAATAAAGAGTTAATCAATCACTCAATCAATAAATAGGCACACTACCCTCCTACACACCCCCCAACCCCCCGGGTTCGGAGGATCCGTCGCCCGCGCGGCTGCAGGAGGCCGAGGAGGGGGTGCGCTGCATATTCTGGCGCGCTTTGGAATGGGAAGGTTTATCCCTCTCTCCCGAGGTGGGGCTGCGAAAGTGGCCAGCGCCGGCAGAGTTGCGGTTGTGAGTGAAAGCGTTCCCGTGACCCTGTCATCAGGTGATGAGGCGGAACATCGTGGGGGTTTTAGTCGGTGCAAGTCCGACATAACCCGCCCTTGCCCTCGCGAGGACGAGTATGCGTACGCATTTCTACCACGTAAAACGAAAAAAAAATTAAACTGTCCTACACACGGCGGAGAGGTCTAGCGCACGTTGAAACGCGCGTTGCTCGTAATGTATAAAATGACGTCCGCTCAAACGGACTCCCTAGAGAGAGTCTGACTAGGTCGCTCTCATGTGACTCACGTCCGATTGACCAATCTCGGTTGTTCAGCAGCTAGTTCTTCCTTCATGGTCTGCGTTTGCTGACAATAGATATCTGCCGCAATCGTTTGGCCAGATTTTAGAAAGCTGTAGTGAAGGACACCGGAGCTAGTCCACCGAAACACTCACAAGTAACTTTTTCTGAGTCAATTTTCGTTTAGGGCAAGATTTGACTGGATCTCCAGGGTCCAGCCATTGCGACGAGCGCTTCCGATTATCGTACAGTATCCACTTTCCATCACAAGTAATGATTCGATTTAAAATCCCTTCATTATTGCAAGTTCGATCCACTCAATGCATGAGGTACCCATCGTCGAAGTTTATTTACTTTCCTGATTTGCTTCAAGTGGATCAATACAGTTTTGTCACTTACCCCGAAGCCTGCAGCTATCTCTGAAGTGCTTTGTGATGCATCCGCTTCCATAATAGCCTTTAATTCTTCATTTTCCACATTGGTCTCCGGCCGTCCACGGGGTTGGCTTTGAAGGTCTAAAATTCCAGAACGAAAACGTTGAAACTAAAAACATATCGTGCTTCCTTTTGCGACACCAGCGCCGTACACATCATTAATTCTTCGAGCTGTTCCTGCAGCACTGGTACTGGTGCCACTGTAGAGCTCGTACTCGTAAATATACCAATATTTCATGTTTTCCATTGTGCGTGAAAAAACAAATGAATGACTATTTTCAAAACTCAAATGTAGCAGCTAAATGAATTTATTAATTTGAATTTGGAATTCTTAACCAAAGAGGGGATATTTCATACGATAAAACGCTAATTTCATATGTAAGGACCTAATTTATCGCATTTTACGTTGTTAATATTACTTTTTTTTTAATTATAAGTTGGCAACATTAAAATTTGGCAACACGGAAGGGACGCGCGGACAACATGGCGTCAGTCTGTCAGGAAGGCATCTGAGAGTTAGCTAGGGGAAAGCGAGGATAATTGTTATGGATCGATTTCAAGTGTTTTCAAGTATTATATATATTTCATTGTGCATTGATTAAAAGTTGTAAGTAAAATCTCAACTACCTATTATTTGTTAGACTGGAGGATAAGTTAACACAGACGTTCCCGCGATTCATCTCCGCGCAGCATGTCAACTACGTTCGATTGCGAGGGCGCCATCTCTGACATGCAGGTGCATCAAGTCTCCATCATCAAACGATCGCCTTTTGCCACTCCGGCAGAGATAACGGTTCGCACCTCATGCCCGGCCCCTCCTGCTAAAGCGGTGGCGCGTGACACTCCCAAGACCGCTAAGCTGTCCCTCCCCCGTCATCCTCCAGGACAAAGCCGCCTGGAGGTATCTGTCCAAGTGGCTCTTGGACAATAAGATCTCGTGGCCTAAGACACAATACACATACATCGGTCGGCGCAGTGCATGCAACGGAAATTCAATTCATAAAGGGTAAACGATCTTGCTGCTCGGTTGCGGCGCAGACGGTGATGAGCGGCATTAACATGTGTAAGCGGAGGAGGACGAGGAGTCGGCGATGTGGGGCGGTATAAACTGTCAGAATGCCGTACGGTGGCGGCTGCTCGTCGCCGTCGAGCGGGAGGCAGGCTGTGCACCCAAGGTTCGTCAACAGTAACGAAAATCCTGACAACGTGTACATTCAGATGTAATTCTTGGCGAAGCAGCTGCGATGCACATCCGTTCGCACGTGCAAACGATAACAGCTGAGTAAGACGACTTCCCTCCTACCCCTCTAACAATTAAACTTACCTTTAATTATTATTTGAAATATCTCCATGGAATGGGTTTCACTTCGTGTTGTGTTTGGTGTCTGTCCGGTGCGGATGCGGCTGGTGCGCGGAGCGGTGTCCAGCACTGTGCCGAACACTAGCCGTGTACTGCAGCGGCAGGTTACATAACCTACCATTTAAATTTTTTATAAATTTTTCATTTAAATTGCCCCGCGGTGTGCTCGGGGACGCGACGCGAGCAGAGGAAACGTTAAAAGGGAATTAACTTGTTCGCAAGTGCACTCGCCGCACGTAAATTGTATTCATTTGTAGTTTCCCGTTTTACGGACTCTCAGCTCTCGTCCCGGAGCACTCCGCTCGAGAGGAGAGGCCGAGTGTTCCTTTACACTGCAGGAAGGGAACGGTGCGGTGCAACAGTACCACTTTTTACTGTGAAACTTTTACTCTTAATTCATAAACAAAATTCACAAATACACTCATCTCGCGAAGTGCGCATATCAACACTCGCTGAAAACGATGATCATATGAAGAAGACGTTTTTTTTTTGTTTGTTTTACGTGGGGGGAAATGCCTACGCATACTCATCCTTGCGGGGGCAAGGACGGGTTACGTCGGACTTGCACCGACTAAAACTTCCACGATGTTCCGCCTCGTCGCCTGATGGCAGGGTCACGGAAACGCTATCGCTTACAACCGCGACCCTGCCGGCGCTGGCCGCTTTCGCAGCCCCACTTTGGAAGAGAGTTTTGAACCTCCTTTAACAGGGCGCGACGGAACATGCAGCGCGCCGCCTCCTCGGCCTCCTGCAGTCGCGCGAGCGAGGGGTTCCCTTAAATCAGTCGCCAAGAGGCCGTGGGGACCATGGGAGAAAACCTCTCCCGGGTCCCTGCCGCGGAGAGATGTTGGGCCTGCCGCTACCCGTTAACGGACACGGAAGATAGGGAGAACGGCGCATCGCAATACCGACACTCCTCTTCTCCCGCGGCTCCACCGCCGCCGCATAGCCGGTGCGATACCTGTTAGTCGCAGGGGGTACTTCCATCGCGACTCCACCTCGGCTGCAAGGGGCAGTATGAAACCGGCCCTGCAGCCTGGCTGGAAAGGGCAACATAAAGCCGCCCCTGCAGCCTCGGCCGCTCCGGTGAGGTCTAGTTATCCAACCGGTACTCTAAACTGGAGCAACCGCCTCGGACCAGCCCTTCACCGCGAGCCGGCCGGGTGGGTTCCTCTTCGCTTCACCGTGTGTCGCTGCCACGGTGTTACTAAGTCCCTTCGCCACGGCAAAACGGGAACCCGTTGGGGGGACATGAACTAGACGTTAAGACGCCTACTAACCAAGAGCAGTGATGTATCCTGCGAAATTGGCCCCGGTTGGTCGACGCCGAGGATCCCATCAGCACCAGTGGTTGTTTCTTTCGTGAGAATTAGAAACTAAAGTAGTACCTTCCGAGACATCTCATCAGAACAGGAACAGCGATGCGAGGCCGCCGTCATCGGGATTGGAGGAACTACAACATAGTGGGGGTTTTAGTCGGTGAAAGTCCGACACAGTTTCTATTTGCGTCCTTTTTTTATGAAGTTTGCGCTGCTAGGTTAGGTTAGTAGGCTATTGCGGCTTTGTCGGACTTCGGGCCCGCGCATCCGGTCTCCGCGAACTAAATATAAAAATAAAACATCCCAAAACTACACTTTTGCGGCACTCGCAGACAGACACAAACATTAAATATGTTAACAATGCCTAATTTTGTAATTTTATTTGTTTAATGTGTATAAAATTATATGTTAATTACGTGCGCTCCGGCCGGGGGTTGCAAGAAAATGCAATTTATAATTAAACTATTCATTTACAATTTCATTACAAACTAAATTAAGTCTAGATAGGTCAATGTAACTCGATGTTGGATCTTCGACTGCTTGTTATTCGCTCGCTATCCCGTGGGACCCGGTGTCTCCAACGGTCTTGGTGTCTTGTTCTTCGCGGTAAATGCTGATAAGGAGTTGCATGCAGACCCGTGTGAATGGGAATAGATGCAACTCGGCAGGTTTAATATATTGGGCATCCGTAAAATCTCTTCCCGAAGAACAGCGAGCATGGAAGACCTTGGTCGTGAATTGAGCTGGGATAATATCCCCTGATGACTGAGGCTCCTCTGGTTGAACCCTTTGATTATTGAATTTAGTCTTCCATTTTCCATATATAAGTTTCAAAGTAAATGCGCTTGCAATTATGATAATGAGATAAAGCGGCACTGTAGTATGATATACAGTGTAGTCCTTTGTGAGATGCATTAGTTGCTGCTGGGAAATTTGGTGTTCATATCATGAAGATGTTCTACGTTAATAGCGTTCAGTTTAAATGATACAATTTGTTGCGGTTTGGCAGCTTCATCTCTGGGTATATCCATTGTTTTTAGAGCTTATCCTTTTAAACGTCCTTTTGAATTAGATGTGGTGAACAGCGATGTCTTCATGTAGCACTTCAGCGGGATCACGGCGAGGTAACTGCCTTGATATACTTCATAAACATCTCGGCCACAGGAAAGGCGCACTTCTGTTGCCCTCGGGAACACGAGGCTGTAGTGAACGTCGTCCAGCTTCTTGTATGCCGGCGGTTCTAATAGGATTGTTACAGGTTTACATAATGCTTTGCTCTTTTGCGTAGTAATTAATTCGTGGATGGAATCACCAGCCGTTCGATTTTGCAGGCTGGGCGGCTTTTCACACATGTTTGTCATTTGCTGGTCTTCGCGCATTCTTCCTCTATATACTTGTAATCTTCCTTATGAATAACTAAGGATGGATAGGGGGGTGTAGGGACTTCTAGGTTTTTGTTGGGAACAATGGATAGTTTATACATATTATATGTATGGGGTAATAAAATTGGAAACTTATATACTATTACTATTCCGTTTCCATTATCATACAAACCTATTTTAATTATTTGGTAATATTCTCTTATATCTAAATCGGCTATATATTCTTTTCCGTATAACCTAGTTACCTTACTGATCATAATATTAACAGAGTTTAAATCTAAAATCTAGTACACCAGCATATGCCATACACCAGCACCAACCTTTACAAACGCTAGGCTGTTCCGTAGTTTAAATAATTCCTGTGAGATGGAATCTACGTTATCGCTAAGAATTATCAAAACTTCTCCGTTCTTTTCTTCTTCAATAGCATCTCTATTTTGCTCTGGCTATCTACGTTATGTGCTATAATTTTTATATACTGATTTGTGAAGTTTTCAGTTAAACTGATACGATTATTTAATCCCGTAGTAAGTTTATCTTCGTTTCCGCGAGGTGAGTTTATGGCCTGATCAAAATGAACTGCCTCCGTATAGTCTAGATTACCGGTTATGCCTTTTATTACAGATCCGACGCCATCTAGGAGTCCTCTCTTTCTACGGTTAATTTTAAAACTCTTTATCTTTTGCGTAACCCTTTTGAGCTATTTTTAAAATAATCAATATCAGGTTGGAATAAAGCCTCTCTGGTCAGCCTCTTGGGCGCTTCGCATATCAGCTCGGCTATGGCGAGTTTGGACCTCTGCAGGTTCAACTGCACAGCGTGATACTGGCGACGCCCAGTCCGGATAGTGCGGTCGGCCCCCGGGGCGCCGTTAGCAATACCCTACAGACGCCCGCGAGATTGTCCCACCTTCTCCGTAAGGGGCACTCGTTGTCGAACGCTCCGAAGTCCCACCGGCCTGCCTTCGTTTTGCGGCAGTTCCGGCAGGCGGGAGCTTTCTCGGCTTGCCAGTCCCGGCACTCGCCTCCGAGATGCGGTCCACCATAGTGAGTGCTCCGATCTTCACGTTCGGCACGCAGTCGCTTACTGTGGTCGTACCCCAAACATCGCGTGCACTGTACCAGTGGATATTGGTCCTGCACCTGGACCCGTTGAAGGTACAAGTACATCATGCCCGCGTCAGTTAAGCGGAACCACATGGGTTAAAAGCGAGTTCCGCGCCTTCATCCTGAAGCAGAATTCATCCCGCAGGTTACGCCCAAATATATTCACCAGCAGATGCTTTTTCTAGGTCCTAAGGACCTTAAGGATGTCATCATCCTTATTGTAGGCCATGACATCCCTGATCATGACTAACGGGTCTCGGCTTTCCACCTCCGCCATATTCAGGTCCTTACCTGCCTTGAGCAACCTGCCAGCTCCGCCTCTGTACTGCATTCTATTATCACTCTGATGTCGGAGGGTTGAAGGCTTGCTACATCTCCATATCGGAGATGGCGCGAAGTAGAGAGCCGAGCTGCACGGCGATGAAGCGCGGGAAAACGTGCAGGAACAGAATATGAAACCCCTAAGCGGCGCGCGCTCCACGCTTCAATAAAACGCAGGATGGGGGGTAAAAGGCGTTGGGCTGATCGATGCAGCCAGCTTCAACGTCAGTGAATCCTGGTGGGCCTCGAATCGTTTTCATAACCCGGGACACGCGGCCTTGCAAAATTAGATAGCGGACGGTAGCAGCGAACGAGAGCTGGCGAGAGCTGGATCGGACGTGCGTCGGACTCCCGCGTGCCCACCCGGAGGCGGGTACTATTTGTTTTGCTGGTGCGTGTGCGGGGATACATTTCCACTTTATTGTTTACTGCAGTCTGCAACATTGACATGCATATGGCGTTTGTATATTAAAACTAAACCGTGTCACCGGCACGGCGACAACGTGCCACTCGCGTTGTTACGTATTCACCCCTAATTACGTTCCGGTTGGCGCATAAGGCGTGCACCCGCCGCGCACCCCTCACTAATTCATTCATTATCAGCCTTTGTTTATCCACTGCTGGATATAGGCCTTCCCCAATGTCTTCCACCAAATGCGATCCTCAGTTTATCGCGGCCACCCATTTCCTACCGCCCTGATGATGAAATCGGTCCATCTGGAGGGAGGACGTCCTACACTTCTGCCTCCATTCCAAAACACCCCACTACCTTCACTTTATATTAAAATGCATTGCATATAAACGATCACAGACATTGCAACGTGATTTACTAAAAGTACGCGCGTTCCTACTATACGGCAGGTTGGACAGCGCGGGTGTGGCGGAGGCGACGGGGGTAGTGGTGATTTAGACGGACTTGGTCCAGCTGGGGGAGCGTCCGGGTGATTACATAGTACAGTCATGATTTCATCTGTTATTGTATGACTTCAAAGTAGGGGGTAGGGGAGAAAAATTCGCGGCAGACTCGTGAAGTTATCAATACGCTGGCGGGCTGCAGGATAATATTTTTTATATGGAAATATTTTTGATTTGGACAGGAAGTGGTATTCCTTAAGGATCGGCAGCGCACCGGCAAGGTTTAGTCACAGAACGACATCAGTGATTCTTGTGGCGAGCTGATGGTCGCTCTCTCCCGGGACGCCTCGACACGTCCCTTGTAAAGGGATTTTTTTTATTGTGTTACATTTTTCCTTGTAAGATATTGAGGGTAAATTTGACGGACGTATATTATATTATTGGAACAGGAACTGGTAAATATTTCCTTTGTATTATTTTGTCTCATTCCGAAATTCCCACGGATTTCGTGCAAGCGATAGAACTGCCGCGCTGGCTCTCGCGAAGGTTCCTGACTTAAAGTCCGAGGTCACTCGTTCTCCCCTTCATCCTGCGAATGGCAGGATGTGACCTCCGACATTTATTTCTATACAAATAATTAATGTTGTTACTAAATTTATTTGTTATACTGTACTATGTGCCTACTTCTGCAAATCGGATGTAGTATTAATAAGTGCACACTCACTTAAGGTAAAGTTAAACATCTAGCCGGGTTTAAGCAGTTTCCATAGCAAGTTCTACTCCTGGGACGTCGCTGGCGCACAGAAGCCTGGTAAATGCTTTCAGTTTTGTCGATTTCAAGTAATGTTGTTTATATGGCAGGAGCGCCGCGGTGACCGGCCCACTCGTTGGGGGTACTGCCACCGCACTGCCACCGCACTGTCACAAGTTTCGCTGCGACACGTATAATAATGATACACGTCCAGCCGGAAGTCCGCCGGTGCTCGTTCCCGGTTCCCCCTGCAAAGGCAGGCCGTACACTGAACAAATAAATCCCCGTAACCGATCGCGGTGCGAAAACCTTTCACTTCTCCATTATAACCCGTGGAGCTGCCGCAGTTAAGGTTTCACCGTGCGTCTTGAAATCCAACGTACGTCTTAATGATAAGGGTGGTTTAGTCGACGGAAGTTGCGTTTCCATTGAGTACTCTGTAGCTCCATAAGCCAGCAATATTTAAACGTATGTTCTGAAACACCAACAGAACGGTGACTCCGGATACGGATGCTTGTCTTTTGCTTTAGTATTTCTAATATTTTTTTTCGTATGAGGAGGGAGCAGAGCGACACGTAGGCTGGCTGCAGCGCCTTCCTCTGGCAATGTATTTAACCTTCAAATGCAATCAATCGCATTGTGCGGTGCTTAAAACCCTGTGCGTGCTTTTGCTTACTCCGGTGCCAGGCCCATTTCTCGTTGCCGCCGCTGCACCGTTTCCACCCGGTGCCCCGCATGCAGCAGCAGTCGACATGGCGCAGCATTCGTTGCAGTTGGTTTCGACTGTGACGTGTTCGCGCAACAACGACGCCGTCTATTGGACAAAGTAACATCGTATTGTAACGAAACACATTAATTTGTAAAAGTAAATAAATGATTCTATAAAAAAATATTAAATAATAAGAGAATTTAAACAGCTCAAATAAAAGTTATTCAAATTTATAAAGATGAAAACATAATTTAGCGAAAGTTAAAAGAGTGAAATAGATGTGTCTCTAAGATGTATGTGTATAAAATATTCGAATTAAATTATAGCAGAATAATTTCTCCACCTGGTTAAACACCAATGCTGGCGTGCCTCAAGGTGGCGTGTTGTCTCCAATCTTGTTCGCTATTTTCTTCAATTCTATAACCCACGACTTATTTTCTTCTTACCACTTGTATCCTGACGATCTCCAAATTTACACTCAAGCTTCTCCTGGTGATCTCTGTCAAGCCATCCATAGCATTAACTCTGATCTTGCTTGTATTACAGATTGGTGTAAATTGTATGGTTGAACGTAAACCCTAACAAAACACAATCAGTCAATCGGAAGTTCTAGACTACACTCCAAAATTGACTGGTCCGATGTACCGCTTATTATTCTTAACGGTAACGTAAGTCCTAATAATAACAAAGTCAAGAATCTAGTTGTTTACATTGACTCCTGTTTATCGTGGGCACCGCAAGTTAACAGGTCAGCAGAAAGATGTATGGGGCTATGAGCTCTTTACGCAGAATCCGCAATTTTCTTCCAACAGCCACTGAGGTTGCGCTTGCTAATTCTCCTCTTCTGCCTATTCTCGACTATGCCGATGTTTGCTATCTTGACATAACTGAAGCGCAGCTTGATAAGCTTGAGCGTATTCAAAATTTGTGTATACGGTTCATATTTGGGCTACGCAGATACGATCACATCTCTGAATTTCGCAAAATACTCAAGTGGCTGCCACTCCGTCTTCGCAGCAATACTCACATACTCTCTGTTCTATACAAGATACTGTTCAATCCACTAACACCTTCCTACCTTAAAAATCAATTCGAATTTATTTCCGGTTGCCACAGTCGCACTCTGCGCTCTTCAGTAAACCTTTTCTTTCGCGTCCCCCTGCATTCCTCTTCATTTTTCCAAAACTCCTCCGTCACGACGGTCCCCTTATGGAACTCTTTACCGAACCATATCCGTATCGCCAAGTCCCTATTTTCTTTCAAAAAACACTTAAGTAACTACTATCATAAAGTTTAAATTATATATTCTGTCTAATTGTGCTATTGCTTGCATCTGTCACCTAGCGCTGTAGTTTTTATTTATTTAGTGCACCACTATCCTCTCTTTGCTTCTAGTCCACGTCTTCCTTGCCAACGGGTTGTCTGGAAGAAATTGCTTTCTGAGCAATAAGACCGTCGATTGTACATTTATGTATATATATATATATATATAATATATTCGATATTTTTTGTAACTGGTGTACAATAAAGAATAAATAATAATAATAAAATATGCCTATGTTTAAAATATGAAAAATATAAATAAATTAAATTTGAAAAAGATGCATTATAAAAAGTGGAAAAGTTAAAGGCCAACAGTTGGGTGTTCGCGAGGCGCCCCAAGGACGTAATAAGGAACTTTTCGTGTATCGACGGCCGTATAGGCGGCGCAGACGCATACTCGCGCTCCTACGTCCACACGGGCTCCGGACTTCGGACATGTACTGCGCACGTGTCGAATGTAAAACATTTGCTTCGTGCAAATTTATTGAAATATTGACCTACAACACATATTGAAAGGATGTATACGGATTGTACACCGTATAGTATAATATATTGAAATCCTAAAAAATATATATAAATACAAATGTAATTGTATAGTGAAAAATTATGAAAGTATAAGAGTGTGAAAGTTTCCAGTGATGAGTTATAAAGGATATATTGGTTCGAATCCCGGAAAAATATGAAAAGGGAAATAATAATCTATCATGATAAAATGTGACAAAGTAATAGTGTGGAGGTCTTTAAAAAATTAAATTTATAAAGTATAGGGGTTCGAAACCGTGTGAAATGGTGCATGGAAGATTTAACATATAACATCAAGTTGATGAAGAAGGTGAGATACCAGCCGGGTGTAGTTGGTGATTATTCAAGTAACTACTTGATTATACTCCGGTCCGGTGAGTGTTAGATAGAACTTCGGTGATATCAAAATACTCAGAACCATGTCTTAGAGCTTCCGCTCTATGATACATTAATAAAAAAGATTAGTCTTGTACTTTATTTTTAATTAATAAAATCTTAAACATTAATAAACCACCGATAAATGCTTGCTTCTGGGCCCGCAATAAATGTCATATATGGGTCCCCTCATTAGGCAGCCCCTAGCATCGCGACGAGGAATATGAACTAAGATATGATCCCAGAAGTGTCCCTTACGTTGAGGGACAATTCACTAAACCGGTTGTTTAGGTGTAATTGGTAAAAACAGGCATTAGGGTCATGAACGAGTACAAAAATGATATGTGTGTGAGATGTGTTAAGCGCTTTTGTGATATTTGTGACAACATGGTTAAGAAATTCCTTTATTTTGGGATGGTACAACGGGATGTTTCTGATTTCCAAACAAGTAGCCCTATAGTCTCTGTCCAGTTTTTCGAACTTCCTATTTATTGTCAGTAATTTTTAACAAATTGAGTGCTGTTCCTTTTGGGTCTTTTTAACACCAGCGTCCGTCATCCCCGACGCTCACGGATGTCTGTTTGGGGACGACGAGATGACCCGCAACGAGCTCGCGCGTCGCCGCGACCTGACCTGACGAGCGCTAGGTCACGTTACTGCTGAGGTTCTAACCTTCAATGGCATTTTGAGAAAGGTATTTATTAAACTGATTTATGATTTTTCAAAAAGTGTAATAAAAGTGAGGATAATCAGAATAATAGTCGTTATTGAGATTGAAAACAATATATGTACATTTTTATTCATAAGGGTAAAACTAGAAAAGTAACTGTTGAAATAAACGCGTAAGCGACGCGCTCTGCACGGCGCATACGTCCTTCTGGACGTTGATTTGTGTGCTAAACACGTAACACGTAAGCATAGAATTGGTCCGGTTAGATGGAAACTGAGCACAAACTTGTAATCCAGAAGCGGAAAAAACCAGAGAGTGAAGTCTTGCAGGCAAATAATGAGATTAAAACAGGCTTAAAGAAACCCCTAACTGGGTTTTGGCAGAATTTGGATTCGAAGCTAGAAAAGAATAATTTAAATATCCAAAGCATTAAAACTGAAGTCAATTCTCCGGCGACAGGAATTCGACAGGAAATCAACACGTTACATTCAGAAAACTTATCGAGGAAAAAGCACATTTCCGACTTGACTGTAGAAGTAACTGGTCTGCAGGAATCCATACAACTTGGGTTGCTGCAAAGAGACAATAGAGGTAATGTAATTTCAATACTTGAAATAAAAATTGGTAACGTGGAACAACAAGCAAGACAGTGTTACATTGAAAAAGCACCATTTCTTTCCAAAGCTGACTTGTTCCTGTACAAGTCGGCCAGTTCAGAGAAAGGAGAACAAAGGTGACATTACCGAAAAGCAGCTTACCCCAATGTTCTGCTTGTTTAAAGTGTACACAACAATTTATTTATATATTTATATTATATATATGTTATTTATTAAAAAATAATAATATTAAAATAGCTAACGTCCCGGAGCGAAGAGGAGAGTATTTGACTGCATTACCAGAAACCATGGGTCAGGCGGTGCAGAGTTTCCAGAGGACATAGTTTCGGTTCCGGTGCACAGAGTACCCCATGCGAACAAAGATAATAACATGCCTAAAAATATAATAATAAAATTTACTTCTCGCACGTTGCGTGATAATGTTCCGAGTGCCCTTCGTTTGCGTAAAGCCCTTGCCACCTTGCCACCTTGCCACCTTGCCACCTTGCCACCTTGCCACCTTACCACCTTGCCACCTTGCCACCTACCAGCTCGGTGCACGGGCTACGAGTCGTATTGAATATTTGAAGGAACACCTTACTCGTACTTTAAAGAACAAGAAATTTTCGTGAAGCAGGCACGCTGCACGCTGCTCAAGCAACGGCAATCATTTAAATATACTTGGATTAAACATTCAACAGTTCCGGTTTGCAAGACGGATACCGCGCCTGGCCAGCTACTGCCCACACCCACTCAGGAGGATCTCCATAAAGTTGAACGCAGGGTGCTCATGCCAAATCATTTATAAAAAGGTTAGCTGTTTTCTTGTACACTACTGTAAGGACTTCTCTACAAGACTTTGTATTTGTATGGATGTCCTTCTTTGTATTTCTTTTTCTGTGTTTCATTATCGTTTAAAAATTAAATTAAAACTTGGGGTCAGGTGTTTGTTTTTGATTAACGTGGGGGAAATGCTTGCGCATAGCCGTCCTTGCAGGGGCAAGGGCGGGTTATGTCGGACTTGCACCGACTAAAACCTCCACGATATTCCAAGTCATCGCCTGATGGCAGGGTCACGGGAATGCTTTCGTAACATCCGCGACCCCGCCGGCGCTGACCGCTTTCGCAGCCCCACGTCGGGAGGGTGGGATAAACCCTCCCTTTCCACCTCCACAGGAGCACGTCGGAACATGCAGCGCGCCCCTTCCTTAGCCTCCTGCTGTTGCGCGGGCAACGGATTCCCCTGAACCCGTGGCCCAGAGGCCATGGGAGCCAAGAGAGAAAACTCTCCCGGCCCCCTTGCGGCAAATCCGATGTTAAGCCTGCCGCTATCCCTTGCTAGTCACAGAAGGTACATCCTCCGCGACTCCACCTCGGCTGCAGGGGGCATTTTACAAGCACTGGGGGACGGGGTGGTGGTAAGTTTGGTTTACTTTTGTATCGGGGAGTGTAGTGTAGTTTGCGGTCTCTCGAATACTAAGTACTCTGTGAAATTCAAACTAAATTGTTTATTAAATACTACTCTATGATTACAGTCGTGTGACCAATACAATGATTTAAAAAGTTACTCAATTTTGTAAGTGTTGTATGTAATAATACTTTGAGTGAAAGTTTTGATGTAATTATAATATACTAGTAGAAGCATGCTTAGTGTGCAACACAAGAGGCGAGGAGATTGCAGGTTCGCGTTACGCGGTGTAGGTGGTAGGTGCGACAGAGACCGCACTGCTGGCGGGTGCACGGGGGCTGCAGGCGGCGGCCGCTGTTTGTGGGAATTGTTGTCGTTAAAGTTAAATAATAACAATTTTATCTTTTGTGGTATTTACATCCCGTCGTATCAGAAATTGAGCACTTACGCGAACTTTCTTAACGCCTTACATTATGAACTAGTTGACACGGATCTTGTTCTTTGCAGAGGTGACTTCAATATACCGTTCATTAACTGGCATGGCAACGAAGCTACGAAGCTACGAAGCTACGAACACACCCCAGGCGTCTGGCTATAACTATTTTATAACAAAATTAATATATAATTTGTTAAAATATACTCGGGGTATACAACTTAATCGAATTAAAAATAACTTAAGTTGCGTGTTAAATTCAGTTATACTTAATGATGCACAAAGTGAACGTACCTTACCTTAACAGCCAATTTACGTCCCCACTTTTGGGGCACATACCCACCCTCAATATGAGAGCGATGGGCCACAGTCACCACGCGGACCCAATGCCGATTGGTGACTTCACACACACCTTAGAATAAATCCTAATTCACGTGCTATTTCGCTGTTGTTGCTAAAGTTCACAAATGTACATAACTTAAATATTAAAGTCACCGGTACATGCCCAGATTTGAACCCGCGACCATCGCAATGACGGCCGCACGTTCTAACCATTAGGCCAGCGAGCTAAAGTGAATGTACAGTTGCACATAATCCACTTGTTCCTGTTCATAAACACCATCCGCCCGCTGGTTCGTTGGTTGTCATTGAGTCCGACATTAAGTAGGCGCACCGCCGACGTTCGGATATCGATCATTTCTTTGAAGGAAATCATAGTTTGATTAATGGACAAATGAACAGTATTAATTGGTTTAACGTACTTACTAGTTTTATGAAAAAAAAATCGTAATTATTAAAGATCACGTACCTATTAGTTACTAAAAACCTGAAAAGTTTCCAATATGATTTTCACGGTCACTAATCAAATTATTTAAAGAAAAAAAGGAAAAGCTTGAAAAAATCGGTAGAAATCTAACAGTATTATGCACTACGAGGAATTTACTTTTTCCTGCCAATAATTTAAAAGGCTTTAATAAATACACAGCAACTATGGGAGAACGTTGAAGAACAGATGTTAAAACTTTCTGGTCTTAAGTTAAAAATAACGACAATAAATCTGGCATACGAATTGTGATGAGATACAGTGATAAAGAATCAGATGGACCACGAGATATTTGTTAGCTATTTACTAAGCCGATTATTGTAGTTGTTTGTTATGCCTTTTAATAAATAAAAAAAGTTATAGAGGTATTGAGGTGGGGAGCGGGGTCTCTGGTGAATAACTAGCTCCGCAGCAATAGCAGCACCATGTTGGTGATGAGCAGAGCGATTCAAAGTACATAGCAAGTTAATAAGTACAACAGTATTACGAAGATCCGGAGATCCATTTCATAGGTACGGCGGTATACTTCGTGATAGGCTACTGATATTAGGAAGATTTGGAGAGATCCAGTTAATGGATACAATTGTATACTCAGTAACGACTTGGTGTTCAGTTGTCATTTACCAAAGACCCTGCGCCCCACTTCAATACTCTTACAAAGCCTAATGAGCTTTCGCTCAGCCTATCCTCTGATGATATTCAGCGCTGTTAATCATTCAACCAACTGGTACAGCTCCTCGGATACCAGACTGATAGACCCAATGTTCGCGGATTAAATTTTGGGCATCTGTGATGTCGTTTGTATAACTGATGTCGTCGTTTACCCAATATCTACTCTTCCGCGGCACGAAGACCTTGCTTCTGTACACAGATGTTTCTGGTTCGATCCGGGGGTCACGTGAGTTTGTGTGACCGTCGCACGAGACGCAAGGGTTGTTGCGTAATGTTTTACGATAGGTCGCCGACACCTTGAGAGCGAAGAAAGTTCGAGGATGCGGTAATACGAGCAAATCTTGCGGTGGAAGGTGCGGGGATGGTAAATATCTAGCAATGAATAGAACGAGACAGATACGTAAGTAGAGAAAGAGAAAATTAATTGAAGGGGAGAGTATGTATGACGCAAAGTTCCAATTACCAATGCATGTGCTCGTATCGTGCACTGGACGCGGTGGAGCGCGGGCGGTCTGCCTGCACGCGCATTTTGCTTCTGGTGCCGCACCGGAAACCACGGCAGACTTCTCCAATTGCAATAAATATGAATTTACATGCATGAAGAAAGCTTCCACGTAAACGTGGAACAATTCAACATTATTCTTGTATGAAATTACGTGCAAAAATTATTTTAAACCTAGTCCCCATGTAAACTATTTACTCCTGCTGCTGCTTCTGCTGCGGGTGGAATCTGCAAAACGAACTAAATATTGTTACTCAACGGAACGAGCTGCCGCTGAGGAGGGCGGGCGCGCAGAGCCCCTGCATCCGGATTAGCGACATTCATCTTAGACTTTACACTTGCCTTTGAATAACGCGCTCACGCACATACACGTGCATGCACATGCACACGCACTCGGGCGGGCAACGGGCTGCATTTGAGGGGTACGGTGGCGCTGCACGCGTATAAACGTTTATTTTTCCTAAAATATTTTTCGTGTGTCAGGTAGTAGTCACTCGTGGCCAGAGTTGCATGCACTGCCCTGCATCGCGGTTCTACTTGCACGCCAGACTGACGTTACTGGCTGCAGCGCCAGTCCAACCGGAGTACAGTAATATTCGCACACCCCTGTGTGACGTGACGGCAGCAGCCAATGTCAATTAACCCTTCAAAATGGATTCCTCCTTAACACAACGTCATCTTAAGATAATTGAAAATGCGAAACTGAACTAGACTCCCGTAATAACTGTTCACCCCCGCCAACCCCTCCGCCTCGTAAGTAAATAGCGCTACGTACGCGTCCCCGAGTATCCGCGCAGCACGCGAAGTCAACGTTTGGAGAACTCTATCAGCTCGTCCAGCGGCCGGGGACGGTCACCCGAAGAAGCCAGGGCCTGTGCTGTCATACGAAGACAACACACGCAGCACAGAGTAAAATAGTTGTTAAGTAATGATGTACACAGTTATAGTTAAGCAGCGATTGGGAGCTGAATAATTGATGTGATGAATGAAGGAGAGGGTGGGAGGGGCAGAAGAGGGATCCTTTTATAAATTAATTTCAATATCTATGCTAATCAATCCGTGATGGAGTCTTTGCGTCGTTGTTCTGGACAGATTTAAAAGATTTTAATTAAAAAATAGTATCTGCCGTTTCATAGGCCTCCTTTATAAATGAGAATCAACAAGAATTAATTGAATATCCTGGAGTGCTGACTGCACCCAGTCCCGCGCTGTATTCAGAAGCAAGGCGGCACTCGCGAGCACCTCGCATCATCATCCTTATGACGTTTTGGGCGCCACCAGCAAACGCTCCGCGTCCCGCGTCGAGAATGGGTCACCAACGCGCGCCCACCTTAACGCGACGCGAACACAAAACGATCTACTGATGGTATATCTCTATGGCCCGACACCGTCCACGTAGGTACCACTGCAGTGTCTATTTTTGCCGCCAAACAGTAGCGTGCAAACATTACTGTGTTCCGCTTTGAAGGTCCTTGTAGTTAGTAATATTACTGTGATAACGAGACCCATTTTATGTCTCGGGCGACGAGCGTAATGCGACGCAGTGTATATCATCTTAACTAGCTTCACGTTGTTATGGGCGGGCGTATCACTTACCATCAGGGAATGTCCGATTCATCTCGTCACTTGATTGAATAAAAAATATAAAACATTCTCGAACAGGAAGGAGCCGGCCGGGGCCGGCGAACTAAGTTAAACAACTGTTAATTATTTGACACCAGAGGGGGCCGACCCGCGGCTTATTCTCAACACAACATTAAATGAATGGACCCGATTTCCTACTGCCGGGACGAATGAATAAAGTGGATCGAGTTTACCTGTATAGCCTGTAAGGTAATAAACTGATAGCGTGTGCGAAATGATCGAGCCTGAAGGGGGCCAGCACACTTCCGGCACACTACCAGTACGCTGCCGGGGCCGGGGGATCTTTTTTTAAAACATAGGCGCGAGCACACTTCTCGGAGGTAGCCGCGTGTCACAGACTCCTCCTAGCGGGAAGGAAGACATATCCACATTAGGCAATGACTTCTGTTTAGTTTTCGAGTTACCTTTTAAATATGCTCCATCGTGACGCAAGCGAGTTGCATCTTCTGAGTATTTTTCCATCTAGAATTTAAAACTCAAATTGTAAACTGGACAATTGCCTCTGTAGGACATACACACAATGCAAACCGCCCCACTGGTTTACAATAAACCGGATACCCTATCACCAAACAACAGAAATAGTGCTTGATGCGTGATGTTTTAAAACTGTAACTGTGCGTTCAAGGAAACCGTTTCTGTGCAGCACAGGAAACGAGAAACCTGAATATCTAACTACCAGTACGTCCGCACATACACGCCGGTGTAGCGGACACTTTCCAATGTTCGCGATTGTGTTACAAGCAATTCAGGAACTGCAAGATAATATAAAAGTGAACACAATATATAATAATGCATTAATACACCATAAAAACAACGACAAACACTTCGGCCGCAGCGATGATTAAAGGTCGAAGTCGCGAACTCTGCACTCAGCGTGTCTGACTCACCCCCACCCCCATTGCAGGCTGGCGAGCAGGGTTATAACGAGTATTCTTGGATATGCGGGAAGGTAATTGTGACTGCTCGTTTAGCGGCAGGAGGTACGCGAATACTTAACTAAATGTGTTTCAATGATAAGCAACAACACTCGGCATACGGAAGCCGCAGATCAGTAACAACCCCTTCGCATTCCGCTACGAAATAATATAACATAAAGACAACTTTACTAACGGATTGCAAAAAACGTTTAAAATTAATTCTGAGTGTTTGCTGTAAGAAGCCGTAAACGGAAAATTGTCGCAACGACGAGCCGGCGGGGCTTGGAGGGGCTCGGCGGGTGCAGCGGGCGGCGAGGGTGAGGGTGAGGGTGAGGAGTGGGGCAGGAGAGCAGCAGGGGACGAGGCGGTTCTTCTTAAATACATTTGTTTACGCAGGCTGTTTCCGATGTCACGCACCGCGATCGCAGAATGTCCATCGCATTAACGCGTGACGCTGTGTGCGCATGCGCGCGCGCTCGCCTCGCGCGACTCGCCATAACAGATGAACGCTGCGGACGCATGCGCGCAGTCCGCGCAGTCGCTACCGGCAGTATGCAGGTGTTACTGCTCGGACGAAACTATGCCATTGTACTTATCTATCGGCTCCCTCGCCAGCCAACAGATGACCGATGAAAAAAAAATGCTGAATTCAAACTATCGTACAAGAGGTCAAAGAAAGAAAGTCGCCAATGATTCCCTGGTCCAATTTAGGCGGCGCCGCGCCGGAACCGGAGGCGCCACTGCTATTAAATATGTTTAAGTGCACTTTGCGGGAGATGCACCATTGAAAATTTCATCTCCTGAAGTAAATGTTCAATAAATGTATGCAGTGTGCGGCTCCGTTTACTGGTGCACGCCCTGCTTACCGCGAATCATGACAGCGACGCACGCACGCACGCACGCACGCACGCACGCACGCACGCACGCACGCACGCATGCATGCACGCACGCACAATAAACAAACGCAGTGTCCACATGGTGCCCACATACAACATGGAACTGACATTGTCGACGCCGGCTGACGGCCCCCAACACATTTAGTTCTATAAAAGTATAAGAACTGTGTATTTTTTTATTTTCGAGCATGTCGTTCCGCCCTGCGCCGCCCCGCGGTCGCACAGCATTATTGCAGTGCGATTCGCCCCCGAGCTGCAGACTAAGTAAATATTTATCGAATACCGCAGGGAGTGCGACGAGTGCAATTATTTCTTAAATTATTTTACCAGGAAGGTTCCACAGCACTAGAAATATTTTACTGCTCATTTTATTAACATAGTGTGACTGGGTGGATTTGACTTTGACTTAAATGTCGTTCGGCTGTGGACGGCAACGAGAGGAATTAGAACATCAAAGGCACCGAGCGGCGAGCGCGCGCGCCGCTACTCCCTTTAATCCTGTGCACAAACTGTACACATTATTTAATGACTCCTGGGTAGAAAAGTAACGTAGTTCTCGCGTGAGTAAATATTAGGTCCTTACATATGAAATTGGTGTTTTGAACGAGAGGAACATAAACACAACTTTTTTTTTGTAAAATATATTTAATTAATCAAAGTATGCACCGTTGTTATCTATGCACTTTGGTCATCTCATAGGTAGTTCCTTGATCCCTTTACTAAAATAAACTATGAGGGCGAGAATCAATAAACTCTTTGAAGGCGGTTTAGACTGCCGCACCCGAGTTGAATTTTTTTCCTTGTAAGACATTGTCCAAATTCCGGAAAAAATGGTAATCTGTTGGGGCAAGGTCCGTGGAGTACGGTGGATGTCGCAGACATTCCAATTGTAGCTCATCTAACTTAGTGGGTATTTGTTGTGCAGTGTGTGGTGTTGGCGTTGCGTTGTCGTGAAGCAGCAGTGGCCTAGAGCGATTGATCAATCTCGGTTGTTCAGCAGCTAGTTCTTCCTTCATGGTTTGCGTTTGCTGACAATAGATATCTGCCGCAATCATTTGGCCAGATTTTAGAAAGCTGTAGTGAAGGACACCGGCGCTAGTCCACCAAACACTCACAAGTAACTTTTTCTGAGTCAATTTTCGTTTAGGGCAGTATTTGGCTGGGTCTCCAGGGTCCAGCCATTGCGACGAGCGCTTCCGATTATCGTACAGTATCCATTTTCCATCACAAGTAATGATTCGATTTGAAATCCCTTCATTATTGCAAGTTCGATCCACTCAATGCATGAGGTACCCATTGTCGAAGTTTACTTTTCCGATTTGTTTCAAACGGATTAATACAGTTTTGTCACTTACCCCAAAGCCCGCAGCTATCTCTGTAGTGCTTTGTGATGGATCCGCTTTCATAATAGCCTTTAATTCTTCATTTTCCACATTGGTCTCCGGCCGTCCACGGGGTTGGTTTTGAGGGTCTGAATTTCCAGAACAAAAACGTTGAAACCAAAAACGTACCGTGCTTTCTTTTGCGACACCAGCGCCGTACACATCATTAATCTTTCGAGCTGTTTCAGCAGCACTGGTACTGGTACCACGGTGGAACTCGCACTCGTAAATGTACCGATATTTCAGGTTTTCCACTGTGCGGTAATAAGCGACGCCAAAGAAAAAAATAATGAAGAAAAAACAAATGAATGACTATTTTCATAACTCATATATAGCAGCTAAATGAATTCACAAATTTAAATTTGGAATTCTTAACCAAAGAAGAGATCTTTCAGATCAAAATGGTCAGGACGACAAAACGATAGTTTCATATGTAAGGACCTAATATTATTGACGATTCCCGCTCATTCGTACTGCATTCGTATTGGAACAGCGGCGCGCTGCTGCAGCGCTCGGCGCACCCTCAGGCGTTTCGTACGAAATACTTTAAATAAAGGAAAGTGCAGAAACAAAGCAGCCGCGTCAACCGCAACCACCGCCACGTCCCGCGCGCCGCGTCTTCCTGCGTGCCGCCACTTCTCGCGCGCCGCGCCTTCCCGCGCGCCGCGTCTTCCCGCGCGCCGCCACTTCCCGCCCGCCACGTCCCGCGCGCCGCGTCTTCCTGCATGCCGCCACTTCTCGCGCGCCGCGCCTTCTCGCGCGCCGCCACTTCCCGGGCGCCACTTCCCGCGCGCCGCGTCTTCCTGCGTGCCGCCACTTCTCGCGCGCCGCGTCTTCCTGCATGCCGCCACTTCTCGCGCGCCGCGCCTTCCCGCGCGCCGCCACTTCCCGGGCGCCACTTCCCGCGCGCCACGTCCCGCGCGCCGCGTCTTCCTGCATGCCGCCACTTCTCGCGCGCCGCGCCTTCCCGCGCGCCGCCACTTCCCGGCCGCCACTTCCCGCGCGCCACGTCCCGCGCGCCGCGTCTTCCTGCGTGCCGCCACTTCTCGCGCGCCGCGTCTTCCTGCATGCCGCCACTTCTCGCGCGCCGCGCCTTCCCGCGCGCCGCCACTTCCCGGGCGCCACTTCCCGCGCGCCACGTCCCGCGCGCCGCGTCTTCCTGCATGCCGCCACTTCTCGCGCGCCGCGCCTTCCCGCGCGCCGCCACTTCCCGGCCGCCACTTCCCGCGCGCCACGTCCCGCGCGCCGCGTCTTCCTGCGTGCCGCCACTTCTCGCGCGCCGCGTCTTCCCGCGCGCCGCCACTTCCCGCGCGCCGCCACTTCCCGCGCGCCGCGTCGTTCCGCGCGCCGCGTCTTCCCGCGCGCCGCCACTTCCCGCGCGCCGCGTCTACCCGCGCGCCTCGTCTTTCCGCGCGCCGCCACTTCCCGCGCGCCGCGTCTACCCGCGCGCCTCGTCTTCCCGCGCGCCGCCACTTCCCGCGCGCCGCGTCTACCCGCGCGCCTCGTCTTCCCGCGCGCCGCCACTTCCCGCGCGCCGCGTCTACCCGCGCGCCTCGTCTTCCCGCGCGCCGCCACTTCCCGCGCGCCGCGTCTACCCGCGCGCCTCGTCTTTCCGCGCGCCGCCACTTCCCGCGCGCCGCGTCTACCCGCGCGCCTCGTCTTTCCGCGCGCCGCCACTTCCCGCGCGCCGCGTCTACCCGCGCGCCTCGTCTTCCCGCGCGCCGCCACTTCCCGTGCGCCTCAGCCGCTCCGTCCGCTCCGTCCACCCCGACCGCTACATTTACTCCGGCCGCTCCGTCCGCCCCGGCCGTTACGTCCGCCCCGGCCGTTACGTCCGCCCCGGCCGCCTCAGCCGCTCCGTCCGGTCCTGGCGAGTGTTTCGTGGCAAGGCGCCGCCTGCCTACTTCTGCAGAAGAAAATAACTTCTGACTTTCTTCTATATCCTTTCGCTCCGTACCGGCCATACTGCTATTTATTAGTTTTGCTTCACTTTGAATGTATATTTGACTGATTTCCTGTTACGTTCAAGCTCTTAAGTAAGCTCTAATGTTTCACTTAACTTAATGACTGAAAAGCACGTTGGTTCAGTTTACTCTAATTCAGATATTTATTTCATGTATTTGTAAATAATTTCTTTTTTCAGTTTTATACCTACTGTAAAATTGCTTATTGAAAAAATTACTTAAAAAAAATTAAATAAAAGCTATTTAATGCCTTAAAGTACTATGACAAATATTTGTAAGATATATTTATGTCTATTGTTATTATGTCTATTGTTATTATGTCTATTGGTAAGACAAAAGGAGACGGCTCAGCTAATGCTGACCGCAACACCAACTCCGATCAGCGCTGGTTTTCAGCCTCCTCTTGCCTCCCCAGGTACTAGGCGGGACATTCATTACGGTGGCCTACTTGGTGACATTAATGATACCTATAAAATACGTACTTACGTATAAAAAGATTCCATAATTTTAAGTGGTCCTGGGCGTGCGCGTGTGTGGGTGTGTGCGTGTGGGTGCGTGTGGGTGCGTGCGTGTGCATGCGTGTGTGTGTGTGTGTGTGTGTGCGTGCTTGTGTATTGTGTAGGGCTCCAAATTTACCATAAGGTGTGAGTCAAGTTATCTGCAACAAGCTTATAAGACTACAAATTTTGAGAAAGTGTTTTTATACTTTAATTTAAACAAAGATTCTCAAGAAACTAATTTCTTTTCCTTAAAGGATACGGAAGGTTGTTCCAAATCCTTGGTGCATTATACTTGAAACACGCTCTGTACCGTGTGAGCTATGCGCTGGAATAACACGAGAATTATAAGCGGTTGACCGTATATTTCTCAAGTTATATGTTTTACCCAGGAGATTTTTTTTATTAATATTCTGGATTTTTATCCCAAATCACTCTTTGAGCTGCGCACGCGTATAATAATACCCTCTTCGCAGACAAGTTGAGTATATTTTTCTTATTTAGGTATGCAGTTATTAATTCTCTCTGTGGACATCTTTGGTGGCAGTGATCCCTACGTCCGCGTACAGCTTCAGAAGACAGAAGGAGATATCATGATCGAGACCTAACCAGACCACGGCATGCGCTAATTCCGCCATCCCCAAGGATCCCTCACACCACACACGAACTCACAGTCACCGATAACACCCACGTCACCACACACACTTCAGATACTACTAACACGCTCCGAATTTGACATCACGCCGCCTTCGCTTCAGAACGTGAGGCTACAGTTACACACACACCACGTACACGAAGTACACCCGCGAACAGGGGCGGTCCTCAGCGCCCAGAGATTCCGATACCGGCGAAGGTAGTCGGGGAACGGGTTCGCGCCCGCTCTCCACAACCGAGTCGATTCTCCAGAAAACCAACAACCAGACACATATTGTAAAATTCTGCTGTCGGATAACTACAGTTCACGTAGTACACTTTTTTGGAAACAGGCCGTGGAGTCGGGTCCACGCGTCCAGTGTCTGATAAGCTGTAAAAGTCGCATGGCTTGCAGCGCTAACGTCCTCACGAATCTAAGAGCAACTCGCCTGCAGGGATACGCGCGGTTCCACGCAGCGAACATTTTATAACGTGCAGGTTACAGCTTGCCGAGTCAATTATGGCATTGTGTTTTCGAAAGTGGCAACGGATGTCTCTTCCGGTGCTGCTGGCTACGCAGCGTATGCAGTGTCATTAAAACGCTGGACAAGTGTACCACGCCGGTGGAACTGACACTACTAATTTGTTTAATTAATCAAAGATTATCGCTGTGAATATATTTCATTTCCTGTTTCCCAGTAATGTTACTGAAACAGAGCGGGGCACCCGGCGCGGTCGGTGCGCCGCGTGTTCTGTACATGATTATGAACGGCGGATTTTTTTTTAGTATTCAGTTTTTTTTCTATAAAGAAGAAACCGTTGAAATGTAAAAGAATTGAAGGAAGGTTAATGTGGCGAACGAGATAACCAACAACAGGGTGAGGGCGGAGAGGACTGGGCGGCTTGCGTCGGCTCATTAGCGAGGAAAGTTACAGAAGGCCTTTTATAAAAACATTCAGCACGCAATGCGAAGTGAACTCTGCCTGCGACAGTCACCATACCACGTTATAATAACACATTGAATTCCTGTTATATTAATTATTACATTCTGCACATTCACAATATTTTTTGCATTCAAATATTTGACTAGTTAGGATATCGTAAGGTGTTGTACCTCCGTACGTTACTGCGCGTGCGGCGGGACCGGGCGGGGGCAATCTAACGAGAGGCGCGGTAGGTCGCGGGTTTGGTTCCAGATCGAGTCCGTAGTTAACCTATTTTATTAAAAAATAATTATTTACTAGTACACTAAACGATGATGAAGATTAACACGAAAGTTTGCGCAACAAGTGTGCACGAGCCCACCGACGCTGCCCGCGCCTCCTGCTGCATAACAGTTGACACAAACTGCAGTTTTTTCATGTTCTTATATGGTCGCGGTTGGGTGTCGGGCTGCACGCGCCGCACCGCCCGCTACCGGAAGTCGGCGTTAATCACCTTCAGGTTTGAAATATTGGACACTCTAACAATCAGCCTGAACCTAATTAAAATTTCATTCAGTTGACAATGAAAACATACAGACTTGAGAGATTCTTTGCGTTGCGTTGCGACTGCAGCAGGGCGGCGTGGTCGCCGCGTGCGAGGCTCACCAGCAGCTTCACTCGCGGAAGCGGCGTTAGTCGTGTACTGCAGTAAAGACTCATTGCCTGCACAAACACAGACACAGACACAGACACATTTAGTCTCAGTAAACAATTCCCGGTGCGAGCGGCCCGGGCGAAAACGAACATGTTTTTGTTGTTTATTCGAAAATTTGAACAAACTGTTGAGTAATCTGTTGAGCGAACCTTCAATTTATTTTATTGAATAGATGAGGCCTTAGGTTGTATTGACGGCGGCGTGGTCCCGATGAGAGTGTCGGGGTACATATGATACGAGGTTATTGACCCCGCGCCCACCCGTAACGGATACTGAATGGAGAAGTCCGGGGGAGGGGCTTAAGGTGTTTGCGGCATAGCTACGGTGAGAAGATATACGCCGCGACAACACCAATTTTTGATCAAAAACACAGCACGGTGGCTTCCCCTTAAAGATATACATATGGTGATCGAATATTGGACTGGAGTACCAATGTCTGATGACATCAAAAGGCTAGCTGCCGGCGGCGCATGGCGCGGGCCCGCGGCGCTCTCCGCAGTGCTCGGCTGCCTCGGTAATTCGCACTAGCATATTATTTACCTACCTTACGAGTACTCGTACTAACAGCTTTTTTCCTGGTGGTAGGTCTCTGCTGCCGGAGACCGTCTAGGGGGGTACAATCAGTGCTCATTTCTAGTGGCAAATAGTAGTTTGAAAATGTTACTGTGTTCTGGTTTGAAGAGCGTTGTAGCTAGTGTAATTACTGGGGTAATGAGACTCGACATCTTATGTATCAGGTGACAAGCACAATGTGGTGCAGTGTATAACATTCTAATCACAGCCACGTTGTTATGGGCGGGCGTATCACTTACCATCAGGTGAACTTTTTGCTCGTCTTGTCACTTAATTGCGTAAAAAAAACATATTTTGTACACTACTTACACTTATTTGTAGTTTTGAATAGCTTCTAGATCATTTCCTGTGCCGTACAAACTCTTACACCAACCTTTCCAAAGCGGCAATGTGAGCACCATTACAAAAAAAGTATTTATGTAAAGTAAAGGAGGGAAAAAATTATATGCGCGTGCGTCGAATACACGCACCTCCCCCACAACCACCCCGCATCGCCGGCAACGGGGTGGGGCAGCGGGGTGCTGGGCGCGTCGCGACATTCATCCGTGAATTTTATCAATTAATTAAACACGCGCCTTCGTGACCTCCGCGTGTCCGACCGCATCCCCAACCGCTGTCCCTCCGCATATTGATTGCCGACCGTCCACCAGCTGCTGCCCAATTCCCGGATGTGCACATAGAACATGCACTTGCACTAATCACGGGTGCACATCGCCGGTCCTATGGTAACAGCAGTCGCGCGGAGATCCCCACTTCCTATTTAAAACAGATCCGCAATTTCCTTTCTTATTTAAATTAAAAAAAAAATTTGAACTCGCTTTTACACTACTCTCGTAAATACAATAACCAACCCTTTCCGTTGTAATGACGTCCGTTTAACCATAACCCAGCTACACGGCGTTTGTCGACAATGAATCATGATTTATTGTTTATTGCGTTGGGCCGTATCCGTTCAGGATGTTTGCAATTCAGGCGCGAACTGGCTGATTGACCCATTTTTAGTATAATGGAGAGCTGAGCGCTCTGAGCTGCACTCTGAACGCAGGGAACGCGCCCCCGGCAGCGAGGCGACGCCCCGCCGATGTTACTCCTTATCACTCCTGTGGCGGGACGCGCGCACCGTCGCGCACAACCGGCTCGGCCACCGCGTGCGCCTCGTAGCAACAGATTCAATTGTGTCGCTTCATCTACAACAAACCGCAAAAGTATTTTTTTTGTTTGGCTAATATTTCCAATCGCAATGGCATAATAAATCGGCATCAGGTCGCCGTCTGCCTGTGTCACATATAAATATAATTATTAGTTTCTCCGATATAATGTTTGTATGTTTACGGCCATTAGCCGCCGGTATAACCGGCCACCGGAAGTCCTCTTCCGAAGAAAGTATGTACGGAGTACAAGAGCAAAAGGAACCGTTTCATTGTTTTAAAATATGAAGGGTTTATATCAAAGTTTCACCGTTGCCTCGTCTCACTGACAGTATTGTAAACATTGTTCAAATCATATTTTAAGGAGCGCTGCGGTGGGCGTGTTGCAACTGATAATTAGATGTAGCACGGCGCAGCGCTGCGTAGTGCGCCGTAGGTCAGCGTAGCGCCCCATAGCTGTGCTTACCGCGCCGTAGATGTGCGTAGCGCGCCGTAGGGACGCGTAGCGCGGTGCGGTGCGGTGCGGCGCTGCGGCCGCAGCGTAGCGCGCGGAGAGTCAGTCGCGCGCCGGCGTCCGCACGGGTGGGTGTGCGTGCGAGTCGCGAGCCGCTCGGCAACGTATCTGATATCTATTAAAACTTTCAACCGTTAACAAGATTACTCATCGAGTGCGTGTGTTTCTTTGATTTTACTTTCACCATAATATTCTCAACTCTTATCGATAATATTTATTTCTGTTATGTTCATCGTCAAAAAATTAATTGGTAAGTCTCTGTTTAAGTGTCGAAGAAAGTGAATATCTTCATAGATACTCTGTGTAATTTTATTTTATTACTTTAACTTTTATATAAGAAACACTTCGTGTCTCCTTTAGAACAATCGGATGGCTTCTAAAAACATAATTAATAACATTATCAATCTAATTATTTTAAATGAAGATCACTTTATACTTAGCATCACGCGCTGCACGACTCGCCAACACGTGCGTGCACGCAGTGGCCGAGTTGTGTTTACAAATTTATAACATGCAGTTTATAATTATCTTAACCACATTGCAATACACTCTCTCTAAGGTTTATAGGGACAATGTGACTCAACAATTTTGTGAAGCGTCATGTAGCGATACAAACATATTAATGAACTAAAAAAAAACATTCATTTTAAAATATTTTAAACGGTAATCATTTAAACTTGATCATAGTACGGTATGTTTTTGCGCATGAACGCGTGTGCATGTGCGTGTGCGCGTGGTGCACCAGCAGGCGCGCGTTCCTGCGGGCGGGCGGGCGCCGTGCACCTGCTACAGCGTAGCGCCTGGTATCCACCCCCGCTCCCGCCCGTACCCACCCCGCCGTACATCCGGTAGATGCATGTTGAAGCTGAAAAGATAAGACCAAAATAATTTTAAATGCTTGAAATTGCGGGCTTTCTGTTTGCTTTGTGCATGTAAAACTACTTTATTTGAAAAGCAATAGAGTTCCGTAGTTTTCAAGAATAAACCGTTTTAGTATTTCTAAACATCAAAAGGCTTTCAAGGAAACTCTTTTTTTTAAACTTGTTGGTATCCTTGAAAGCATCCCGGCGCCGGATAGGCCTACTTTCTTCTGTTTCAACGAAAACCTTGAATGCACTCTCTATAAACATATGTATTTTGATACCCAGTATAAATAACATAATATATGTCCTTACGAATTCCGCGGTCCATAGAATGTAATTTCTTTACACCTGTGCCTACCCATTCATCCTGCGTCCGTCCTGCACGCGTGACGGGTAGCCCTGGTCGGTCGCTGCGAGCTCTGCCCCAGCGGTGGTGCGCCTGTTGCTGTTGCATTTGTACAAGTTGAAGTGAGATACTTCAATGAAAAAGAATTTGTTTAATTTGTATAGTAAGCTGGCACTCCCGCTAGGAGCCTGTGAGGAATATTCAACTCGTGTGTCAATCCCTCAGGACGGCCCTCACACTAATGAACTATCAATCAAACGCACGGCAGCGCGGCGACCACTCCTCTATTGTAGCAGTCGGTTCGTTTCGGTTATGCTCTCCTTCCAACGCCATCTGTGATGATCGTCGTTTGCCTGAAACAATGAATAAAGGTTACTTAATTACAATTAACTCCATCGCCCGCGCCCCGCAGTAGGTAGGGGTCGCTACCCCGCCGCGCCGACACCGGCCGCCTGAGATAAGCCTTTCATCTCTTTTTAATTGGAAGATTGCAAATGATCACCTCACTTATAAGGTTGTATTGTTCCATGCTCCGGCGTCAGATTTTCTCGAAACGAAATGTTTTTTGCTTTAGACGCTTAATTAGGAATTAATCTCTCTACTTCAAAAGAATGTGGAAAATGACCGCTGACGGCGATGGCGATGGCGGGAAGTACAATGTCCCTGTTTCGACAATCAGATTTAGGTACCAACCGAACAAGAGCAGTTTAAATTAATTTTAAAAAGGTTAATAACTAAACTGTACTGTACCTGTTTTATTAAGCAGACAGTGCTGCTGCAGCCGGTGCAAATGTTTTTTTATCATAATATTTAATGTAGACATCGGTACTGCGACCGGTACCGTTCGTGTCATTAATTAGGTAAGAGAACGCTTAAATCTTTAACCTTGCGACAACTGTTTGATAAAATATCCCGTGTCAATACTACAGCAACAATTTTTTTATCGACACAGTTTATACCATCAGTCGGGGACGCGCAGCACCGCGTCGCGTGCTGACTACGCCCTCACCCGCACTCAGGCCACGCTCAAAGCCACGGCCACGGCCACGGCCAGCACTGAGTGTAGCACACGCAAACTCAAACACTGCCACGTGTTGCGCCCGGTGCCTTGGCGACGTATTAATGGTCCAGATAATTGAACAGGGTGTGATGGTGGTGTCTCGCGCGTCACTTCTCCTTTTTTAACATTATTGTTACTTTTCTAATTATACCATATCCATGGTCACCAGTTCGTGCAGAAGGCGGCACAAGCGGCGGCAAACGGTTTCGGCGGCACCACTCTGCCGTTGCCATATAATAGCTGGTCGACTCCTGGGTAAGGGCGCTGTGCTGTAAGAAATACGGGTCATCAAAATCTTCCTTCCAGGAATCCCAGCTCTGGACCGAACGGTTCAATTCATTCCGAAGCATGCCACGCACAACGAAGTGATCACTGATTCGGAAATACCGCCCTCACTTCGAGTTGCTATATTCAAGATTTTGTGCCACGTAGCGAACGGCTTGAACTGGCTTATTAACTGCCTGCTTGTTCAGGTGACACCATCGGAGCTATGACGTTATGAGACATCGTAGCCAACCTGCTATGTCTCGACGTCTCCGCCTTCGTCAGTTAACACTGCACGTGTTAGAAACAACAAACATTTGCAGCTCACCACAACTGACACACCTGCGGGCTGGCCTCAGGCCCCCACTCGCGACTAACGGCGTGCCCGTAGAGTTAAAGTCAACATTTTTTATTCCACAGGAACATTAATTCCTTAATGAACGTAAAAATCTACCGGCAACCGAGTTTCTAGTGCCAAAATGTCTTACAAGTCGACTAACCCACTGCTTGAGAATCAATGCGTTCTAGTTGCCCGCATCACGTCCATTCAAGTGCTCATCAACGGAGAGGAGCGGTTTGCGAGAGCAAATATTTTTAAGTTCGTCAAGCGGCAAGTACAAGACAGTTTTTGTGATCTGGTTGCAGACCCATCCCTGCAGATCCCAGCAGCCTGGTGCTAGTGCACACGACGGCAAGGCGTCAGGGTTATTTTATTTCCAGTATTTGTACCGTTATGTCACTCCCTTCAGTGTACACATTTAAGTTTTGTCGGATACAGGAGTACAGAATATAACAATATATATATATACATATATTGTGATGGCACTCTCAGTACACCATCATATTAAAAACGTCTTGGAGACGTGGAGACGTGAGCGCAGTTTCAAGAGTGATCGTTATATATCAATGATTGCCGATGACAATCCCGAGGCGAGCGTCCACGGCGGCCGCTGCCGGATCAGCTAGAGTTATTCGAAATGCAAGATACGGTGGAAACAAATATTTAAAAATCTTTAGCAGCTGACGGCTCCTGCTGTTCACACTAGTTCTGCATAAAGTTCAAACGGCTCTCCTGTTCTGTTGCTATCTGTACGTCTTATTAAGATCTCCTGGTACCTCCCTCGGTCACGGATGCGGTAAACGTTGCGCCATAAATATACTTGGATTTTAAATTTACATGAAACGAGAATGTATAGAGAATATAAGAGTCGGGTCCGGAGGCGCGCGTCTCCTGGCGCTGGCGAAGCGTCGCCGGGGACCGCGCTCTCTGACCGGGGCCCGACTCCGACGAAAACTTCCTGCAGAACGCTTCATAGACCGGAGACCCGCTATGAACTAGAATAAAAAAATCGATGGACCTTTAAAACATTACAAACTCATTATCTTCCAGCACACAAATATTTCTACTTGCGTGAAGTCTCCGCGGTGAGCCGGGGCACCGGTAATGTCTCAACGTTACTGTGTTCCAGTTTGAAGGGCACTATAGCTGATAACATTACTGAGCTAATGAGATTCAACATATCATGTTTCAATACGACGAGCGCAACTTAGTGCAGTGTATATCATCCTGACTAGCGCTGCGTCGTCGTGTACGGCGTGCCGCCCACCGTCGGGCACGAGTAAGGTTCGGGCTGCCTTTCGCAGCGTCTAATAGAAAATTAAACGTCAGTCTCGACCGTCGCTTCAATTATTTTCCCTTTTCAATGAACTCCAATGTCTCTGTCGCATAGATAATGATGTGTTTAAACAAGCGGACCCTCCCTCCACCCTCCACCCCTAACCCCCATGCACCACCTCATGCACCGCCCCATGCACCGCGCACGATGTGCCACGTACTTTACAACTCCTTTGTTTCTTTGTATTGAGTAAAAAAGATCATACCGGAAATTGTTCGTCCGCCATCTGCCGGTGTTACATAAATGTAACATATTCGTATGTTATTTACCTACCTCGCCCACCCCCCAGCTGCATGTAATCGAAACTAAATAATAAATATTTGTTTATTCGGTAAGCTTGATGTATTATATATTTGATATTATATATTTTCGGTAACTTAATATGGGGGGGGGAAACCCTCCACCTAGTGCATTAAGTCTCAACGCGTGTTTCTTTCCGCACAGAATCATTGTTGTGGGCACTACATTACTTACTGGTGGTAGGTCCCTATTGCTAGGGGCCGTCTAGGTGGGGTACCACCCCAGCGCTTATTTCTACAAACAGTAGGATAAGAACTTTACTGTGTTCCGGTTTGAAAGGCGTTGTAACTAGTGTAATTACTGGGGTAACGAGACTCGACATCGTATGTCTCAAGTTACGAGCGTAATGTGGTGCAGTGTATAACATTATAACTAGCGCCATTTTCTTATGGGTGGGCCGCATCACTAATCATCAGGTGATCGTCCCACTCGTCCCGCCGCTTAATTGTGTAATAAAGAAAAAATACATGAACCTCATGTTGTGCCGAGCCCCGTTACCAGGACTGCTAACTATAGTAGAGGTCCATGCAGAGACGGCCCCAGGAAACCGCGGGTTTTAGCAACTAAGAACCTGGCATGCAGCACGCAGACAAAAAAATTATAAACATACCAGGGCCACATGGAACCCCGTGTTACTTTCCGTGGGTGGTAGAGGTAGGGATGTAGAACAATACCCGCCCGAGTACACCGCCCCTCTACGTACAGTGCCAAACGCACTTAATCCTTTCCAGCGTCGCCATTGGTAACGTGCACGTCGCTCAGTGTGTGTACCGGCATGACGTGGGCGCAGTGCAATCGTTGCAGGGTGTGTTTTATCGGATAAAAGAATCTTTACTTAATAAGCCAGTGCTTATTAAGTAAAGATCCGACTGACGGACGCACAAAGGATATTCACTTGTTTCCGCAAACAATGCGCTACTCGCAAGAAGCAGCAGCTGGAGCCGCTCGACTCCAATGGTTTCCTTGGTCTGCTCACGATGCAACTTTAAAATTAGTAACCAGAATTGCACGATTTTCGCATTTTCCCTTTTACCTTAGCCATAATATGGACTTTTTTAATATTAGGTCCTTACATATGAAATTAGCGTTTTATAGTATTGACCTGGACTGACTTTGATCTGAAATATCTTCTTTTTGGTTAAAAATTCCAAATTCAAATTTATAAATTCATTTAGCTGCTACATTTGAGTTTTGGAAACAGTCATTCATTTGTTTTATCCTCATTATTATTTTCTTTGGCGTCGCTTGTTACTGCACAGTAGGAAACATGAAATATCGGTATATTTACGAGTATAACTTCCACCGTGGCACCAGCACCAGTGCTGCAGAAACAGCTCGAAGGATTAATGATGTGTACGGCACTGGTGTCGCAAATAAAAGCGCGGTACGATTTTGGTTGCAACGTTTTCGTCCTAGAAATTTCGACCTTCAGAACCAACCCTGTGGACGGCCGGAGACCTAAGTGGAAAATAAACAATTAAAGGCTATTGTGGAAGTGGATCCATCACAAAGCACTTCAGAGATAGCTGCAGGCTTCGGAGTAAGTGGCAATACTTTATTAATCCACTTGAAGCAATTCAGGAAAGTAAAAAAACTTCGGCGATGGGTACATCATGAATTGAGTGAATCGAACTTACAAACACGCGCCGACTGTTGCTGCTGTGTTACTTTGCTCTACTGACTCAATGATGAAGGGATTTTAAATCGAATCATTATTTGTGATGAAGAGTGGATACTGTACAATAATCGAAAGCGCTCGTCGCAATGGTTGGACCCTGGATACCTAGCCAAATCCTGCCCTAAACGAAAATTTACTTAGAAAAACTTACTTGTGAGTGTTTGGTGGACTAGCGCCGGTTTCCTTCACCACAGCTTTCTAAAATCTGGCCAAATGATTGCGGCTGGTATCTATTGTCAGCAACTGCAGACCATGAGGGAAGAACTAGCTGCTGAACAACCGAGATTGGTCAATCGCTCTAGGCCACTGCTGCTTCGCGACAACGCAACACCACCACCACACACTGCACAACAAACTACCACTAAGTTGGATGAGCTACAATTGGAATGTCTGCGACATCCACCGTATTCCCCGGACCTTGCCCCAACAGATTACTATTTTTTCCGGAATTTGGACAACTTCTTACAAGGAAAAAAATTCAACTCCGATGCGACAGTCCAAGCCACTTTCAAAGAGTTTATTAATTCTCGCTACCATGGTTTTTTTAGTAAAGTCATAAATGAACTACCTATGAGTTGGCAAAAGTGCTTAGATAACAACGGTGCATACTTTGATTAATTAATTATATTTTACAAAATATTGACTTGATATTCCTCCCGTACAAAACGCTAATTCCATATGTAAGGACCTAATATCTTATAGTTTTTAATTAAATAGACCAAAACAAAAAATCAAAAAAAAATTAATGCCAAGTGTCAGCTTTTCAACAATCATAAAACTGAATTTGTTCGATCAATACTTCAGGAGACACTGATTGTAAGAAACAACTACAAAAAGACGTTATATTTTTTTATGTCAACGTGATATATTGAGATTATTATCAAGTGGAAAAGGAGATTATTTACCGCCGCTCTAATGATATTAACATCCACTCTTCCCCAATAATTATGAATATTAAACAATAACGAAACTCAATTCGCTGAGAAGTATTTTAAAACCTATTTTATTCTTTTCTCGACTGAATTATGAAAGTGATTTTTATTGTTGCTTTAGATTTGATGATATTTCAATACAACAACTCCCTACGGTACCTATTCCGGCGACTTACTCCGGCAAAACTCGCCGCTTGTCCAGGCTAAGTAATATAATACTGTGAGGAGGGTTCACTCCAAAGTTAAGGATCCCGCCCGCGCGCTCCCTACGCTACGTAGCGCGGCCGCGGTAACCTCGGCCGGAGGATGGCGACTGCCCTTAATGACTGGCGGGAGATTATGTGCGGGCTGCTGGAGCGAGCGACCGCGCGCAGTGCCTCCCGGCGCGCTGTAGCGCCTCGTAGCGCGGCGTAGCTACACGTAGCGCGGCATATAGTAACTGTAACGCTCGCGCATCGTAAGTATCGCTACCAAGACGACGAGAGTGTCTCCGTAAGTAATGCGCTCACTCGGCGGTAATCCGCCGCCACCGCCACCCCCGCTACCCGATTTATCAACTTCGAGTTTAAGCATTAGCATAAGCTGTTTGTAATCTGTCCGGATCTCGCACTAATGAAAAAACTATGCATTTGGCATCATTCTAAGCGTCAACCTCCTAATTAATGTATTTGTTATTTATCGTCAAATTTTCACCCGACCAAATAATTTAGAGGAATGTTGGAGCATCCACACCGGCACTCCGGCTGCGGCACCTCTGGTCCTTACCAGCACGGTGCGCTGCTGGACCGGAGTCCGAGCGCTTACTTTCGCACACACAGACCGAGTGCGCGCCCGGAAGTTGTGATTATTTAGGGTGGCGCAAAAATAACCTCATACAAAGTACCTTATTACCTGTGTTATACGGTACTTTTTATAAGGTTATTTTGCGCCACCCTATATTTTAAAACTCACCCAAGCTTAAGAAGATTAAGAAAGATTTTAATGTTTCTTCTTTATTTTTTTTCTTTTGTACTAATTTTAAAAACAAAAGGACTTATTTTATTAATATAATAATAATAACAATAGCTTTTAAATGCGCCGGTACTAGACGAGCATTGCGTGACAAGCGGTGAGGACGAGGCCTGGAAGTTGTTAACGTTCAGCTGCCTCGGCGCGACCTGGGCGGGTAGTGCATGGGCGTCGGCGCGGGCGCGGGGCCGCGGCGGGCGGGCGGGCGGCGGAGAGCGAACCAAATGTCCTGGAGTATTGGCTGTCGATGGCGAAAGAAATACTTCAATTTAAATTTTGTAGCGATTCGTCGTAATCCTTCGTTCCTGGCACGGTAGTTTATGATAACTACAGAAACTAAACTTTAATTTCAACTGAATGCAAATGCTGTGTGTGACGAGGACAAACACGCGCGTGTTTGTGTGTGCAGCTCGGAGACATTGTTGTGGACTGTTTGCGGCTTCTGTCTGTGGCAACCCTGCGCGCTGCCGATGGTCACACCACTGTACAATGCTACAACTGCTTACGAGCGAAGCTCTTCTTCGGAACCAACGCTCTGCGTGCACAAAAGAAATATAAAACTTTACAAATAAGTCGCCGCGCACAAGGCGGACCTATCGCTGTGGAGATCTTTGCGAGAGGCCTAAGTCTAACTGTGGACTAACGTAAGACGACTCTAGGAAAGCTCTCGTCATCACACAACGCCTTTCGCCACGCGGCAGACCATTGTCACGTATCAATACGTCTTCTAAACGTTCAAACTCACAAGATATTCTCATATTTTTACCCGCTGTCACTGTGATCTGAAACGCCATTTGGATTAGGTCTAGTTTATTACAAATTACCCACACACCTATTCTTGATATTTGTTATCAACCTACCTACGTGTACTACATCTGGTGCTCATTTGTACCCCGGAGATATTCGCTGGGGCGTAAACAATACACACGTCACCGGCATACATAGAAACGCGGCACTTGCTTACAACACACACTATTAACATGCACAATCGTGGAAAACCACATCCGGAGCTCAGCACAGTGGTTTGATATACTATAAGCGTTGTTGCGCTAAATATTAAAATACTTATCACATGAGCAAAAAATATTTTTAAATTCTTCCTCTAGACTAGAAGTAATATCAGATCAAACGAAACATTAGACGACGGAGTTACGCCTCCATACCGACTCACCGACACACCGACACACCGACTCACTGACACAGACACACCGACACACCGACACACCGACTCACTGACACAGACACACCGACACACCGACACAACGACACACCGACACACGGCCACCGACACACCGACACGCCGACACGCCGACACACCGACACACCGACACACCGACACACCGACACACCGACACACCGACACACCGACACACCGACACACCGACACACCGACACACCGACTCACCGACACACCGACACACCGACACACCGACACACCGACACACCGACACACCGACACACCGACACACCGACACACCGACACACCGACACACCGACACACCGACACACCGACACACCGACACACCGACACACCGACACACCGACACACCGACACACCGACACACCGACACACCGACACACCGACACACCGACACACCGACACACCGACACACCGACACACCGACGCATCCACACACTGTCATACTCACTCGTTTTATAAAAGCATTATTCTCTATCACATCCGCCGGAGCGCGCGAGTGAACGTACGTGTTGTTGTCTATTAACATTTATATCGTATATTCCTTTGTTTAATTGTTTTATGTTTATTGTTATATGATTTTTTTTTAATTTTTTTCATTTTACATTAATTAAATTCTTTATTAAGTCAAGTTATTTTGTATATGTCAAGTTTTAATTGTTGTTAGTTAGATAATATTTAATTAATGATTGTTGCGTATGCATGTAGCGGCGTAGGTATCAGCCAAGTATTTCATAAATGTTTATTAGTAAGGTCCGAATTGTGACGCCTTCCCCCGCTGGGTGCGACTACGCGAATACGGCAGATACGAATTTCACACTACCCGCTACCCCCTCTTTATTAGTTCCGGGGTCCGTCGAGTGCGTCAGCACCGGCCGGCGCAACGCTCGCGACGGTAACCTGCATGTCATGGCTTGAAAGATATCAGGGCGTGGGTATTTTGTTGTTGCAGTCGCACTGATGGCTGCCCGCGCAGCTTCGCCCAGCACGGGTCCGCTGCCGGTGGCATGAAGCAGGCGTCACTACCATGCGCGCCGACTGCAGCTGGTGTACGATCGCGGTTCTAGTCGTTGTTATGCGACAAGCGGAGATGAGGCAATCCGCGGGCAGCCTCGATAGCGACAGCGGGCACCGCCACCGCCACCGGCACGAGCAGCACGAGCAGCACGAACAGCACGAACAGCACGAGCAGACCGAGCCGCCCGTCACCGAAGCGAAACTCCTCGATAACCAATTAATTAGTTACGCTCCTCGCTACGACCAGCTTCGTTCGTACAAGGAGGCGCCGGATTTAGCGGTGGACAGATATAGTTATGACGTCATCGCTTACGCCAACGAACGGAAAAGCGATTTGTTTAATGCCATGAGCGAACTAAAAGATAAAAAGCACCAGCACTGGCCGATTAAAAGGGAAGCGGTGATAGAGGGAGACCTGGTTCTGGGCGGACTGATGATGGTGCACGAGCGCTCCGATAAGCTTACGTGCGGGCCCGTGATGCCGCAGGGCGGCGTGCAGGCGCTGGAGACGATGCTGTACACCCTGGACGAGGTGAACCGGCGCCGACTGGTGCCCGGCGTCACCATCGGCGCGCACGTGCTGGACGACTGCGACAGAGATACTTACGGACTGGAGATGGCCGTCGATTTTATTAAAGGTAGACCCCTCGTTAAACTCTCCCGCCCCCCTAGTTATTTGTACTGTTTCGGGAGCGGTGCGTGGCTGTGCTAAGACCCCAGCAAACTCACGACACGCGCACGCACGTCACGCGCGTGCAGCATCCAGTGGAACCCGGCGACTGATTGCAGGCTCCATCAGCAACATCGACGACGCGGAGTACGCCTGCAACGCGTCCGCCGTGCGCAAGGTGATCTCCGGCGTGGTGGGCGCCGCCTCCAGCGTGACCTCCGTCCAGGTCGCCAACCTGCTGCGTCTCTTCAAGATACCGCAGGTGAGTGGTGCGTGCTTTGCTTTAAGGGAGATACGCGTTGTACGTTACTTGAGGATACACGTGTGTGTGTGTATGTGTATGTGTGTGCACCAGGTATCATTCTTTTCAACGTCACCGGAGCTGTCGAACAAGGCGCGGTTTGAGTACTTCACGCGCACCATCCCGAGCGACCTGCACCAAGTGAAGGCGATGGTGGAGATCGTGAAGCGGCTGCACTGGAGCTACGTATCCATCATCTACGAGGAGTCCAGCTACGGAATAAAGGTACCACCGCGCGCTGGAAACTGACCGTATCATTATTATTATTATTATTTATGTAACTTGTATCGTTGAAAGTATAATGTATAGAAACAAAGACTATGAGTGTCGCCCTCTACCACCGCAGTGCGTGGTGGTGGTGGTGGTGTTGAATGGTGAATGTTTATTTCTAAGGTAAACCATTCGAGCATTAAGAAAATCTAATTGCAATAAAAATTATGGAGAAATAATTGAGCAGTCATCTCCGAGTGCGGCGGGTTGTTGCGGCGCCAGGGGGTTGTTCCGTTGGTTTTATACCACACATGCGCTTGGACTACTTTTTGTAGTGATAAAACATGTTAATATCAATAATTTCAGATTCCTATTCTGTTATTAGTTCGCCATTATGAATCAGCTATCGATCTATAGATCAAAAGCTTTGTTAGGTGAACAACTTCGAAAAGTATTTTGAAGTTTTTCAATTCTTTAATCAAAGTTGACTTCACCAGGCATTCGAAGAGCTGGAGGCGCTACTCGCGCGAAACGGAATCTGCATCGCGGTGAAGGAAAAGCTTGCGAAGGATTCGGGCGTAGCCGCAGAAGCCGCGTACGATGGCATCGTGCAAAGACTGTTGACGAAGCCCAGAGCCAGAGGTGCGTCGACGTGTAGAACGCTAATGCTTCGCTTTACAGGAACCGGAGAGACCATCTACTCAGTACTGTTGCTCGCGTCGCTGTCAGAGGTCAGGCCTCTTTCCTCCAGTGAGTTTGTAGTAGTCGACCCACGCCCACTTAACGGTGAGCCCACGGAGTCTGCACGTAATTCCGAAGCCATCGGAGGCGCGATGCCAAACCAAGATTTTGTATATATTATTTATAAGTAAAAATAAACAACTTAAACTTACCAAGTCGCAATTATTAACAAGAAACAAACGGGCGGGAGATTGCTTACTATTTGAACTAACTTTCGATCGCGTCAAGGGCGCGGGGGCGCCGGGCGCATTGCGCGTGCAGTGCGCGTGGGGGGCGCGTGGGGACCCAGCGCCGCCGGATGTACCGCCGGTGCCGCGGTGCGATATAAATTATCGATGCGAGCGCGCCGGGCGTCACTAAGTGGCAATCGGCAGCCACAGAGGCGGCGGCGGATTCAATTTGCAGCCACTTTAGCGAAAAATTGTTTCTCGGCGACACATCTGGCTGCGCGCCGGCTGCCGCTCGAGCGGTGCGTCGTCCGGGGACGCGATAAACTCGCACCGGCCGCACCCTCCCCACATCCAGACACCCTCGCCTCCCCCGCATTCCGCACCCACACCATTGTAGGTAATGAACATTCACAAAAGACCCATTCATTACATTGCGGTGTTGTGTGATCACTCCGTTGGAATATTATTTCTATGAAGTTACCTCGAATATTTTAAATAAAAGTTGTGTCTTGTTAATGACCAGGAGCAATAATCTTCGGGTCGGATCAAGAGGTGGCGGGCATGATGCGCGCGGTGGAGCGCGCGGGCGCAACCGGCGCGTTCAGCTGGATCGGTTCGGACGGCTGGAGCGCGCGCGCACTAGTCTCCGAAGGCAACGAGCGCGCCGTGGAGGGCACGATTAGTGTACAGCCGCAAGCCAACGAGGTCATAGGCTTCAAGGAATACTTCCTCGGGCTCAACGTCAAGAATAACAAAAGAAACCCTTGGTTTATAGGTGAAAGTAACGCACTGAATACCATCTAAAGCAGAAAAACTAATAATTAAGTATTAAGACAATATTAGTAATTTCAACAGCGCAGCCGTAAAAGCTTCCCGTGCATTATTTCTCCATAAAAGATTAATTAAATTATTCTTTACACATTATTCTGTTACGGTCTTTAAGCCACGCCTGTTGAAGATTTTAAACGAAAGTGAACGTGAAAGTGGAGTCTCGGCAACGAACCTCGCGCGCTGATCCGCCCGGGTCCGCAGACCGCAGCTTTAGGTAACCATGGTGATTCCGCACGTGGTAACCTTCAGAAACCCTTTTTTTATCGCGGGAAAACCTTGGTTTTTCAGAGAACGACAAGGTTATGTGGGACTTCTACCCACTAAAACTCTCTCGGTGGTGCTGTCAGTGCATTAGGAGGGGCTCCGGAACCTCCTACGAAACGCACCGGTGTCCCTTGGTACTCTGGCTAAAACATCCCACGGACGGACAAAGCCATCTTTAGTACCCACGCTGTGCTACGGAAAATACAAGACCACTATGCATTGGCCGTCCTCCTAACGCTCATTTATTGAGCTATGAGCCCCCCCCCCCACCCCCAAAGACTCATCAACTCGAGGACCCTTTTGGTCGCCTTGTACGACAGGCAGAGAATAGCTTAGTCGTATTTTTAGTAGCTTGAGACTACAGGGCTGATCTCCAAACACCTAGCGATTGCTTTCCGACGGTGCCCTCCGAGGAGCCAATGTACTGTAACTTTTACTAATAAAAGCGATAAATTTTATTTACGCCTTTGCCGAGAGATGGCGCTGTATATATTTCGCGGTATGGTTGTGTTGCTTTAAAATGTTTAATGTCTAACAGTGATTTGGTTAACAGGCCCACCCAGAGATTCCAAAACAAGCGAACATAATTGGGGATGGTCCGCGCCCGCCCTCAGTGACCGAGTAGATTCGCCATAAAACAAAAAATCCAGACACATAATTTGAAAATCCGCCGTCGGATAATTACACTCCACGTAGCACACTTTTTAGAAACAGGTCGTAGATCCGGGTCTACGATCCCAGTGTCATGCAAACTGTAAGAGTCGCTTTGACTTGAAGCGCTTACATCGTCACGAATCTAGATTAACAGACCGAGGACACGGCTCCACGAGCCCAGTATCAAATGAGCTGTAAGAAAGTCAACATAGTCGCTCAACATCATTAGACAACAGTGATTTGATTTACTCTGAATCAGTGGGAAGAAACAAACAAGTAAAATTCATAGAAGGACATAATTGAAATTACGACCAGAAAAATCTCTGGAAAGAGCTCAATTTGTGATTGTTTATACACTTACCCAGACGTCGTCCAGTACATAACTTTCGAGCACCTCTCAATGGTGTGACGCAGTGAAGTCGTAGAGCACTGATCTTATCGCAGAGTTCTGGGAAGACCAGTTCGAGTGCCGGTTCCCAGGCGGCGCGCGCACGCCGTACAACGCGCGGTACGCGCGCGCGTGCATCGGCACCGAGCGGCTCTCCGCCAACAACACGGAGTTCGAGCGGCAGCTGCAGTTCGTGTCGGACGCGGTGCTCGCGTTCGCGTACGCGATGCGGTGAGTGCGCCACGCGGACCGCTCCCGGTCCCGCTGCAATACGAACGGCGAAACATTCAGAGTTATTATAAAATAACTTTACTGTTAAATCAAACAAATTTCCATCTTTAGAAGAAATGCAGATTGCATCTAACGACAGCCAAATATAATTCGCACGAAAAGATCAATTCAGGCTTCGACTCGACCTCTCATCGCGTGAGCCGCGGGCACTACTCCGCTAATCAACACAGTGACGTCACGTTGCACGTGCGCGCTGTTCTAGACAACGACGCCTTATACCCTGCAATAGTTTTATTAATACAACACGAGAAATCAACAATCAGTCTCCAAAAGACGAATAAACGGCGACAATTTGTGTCCGATGCGCACGAGTACATTGTTTTTGTTGTAGAGGTTGTAGTTATTTGCGTTGCACTCGGCAGCGACATGCACGCGGCGGTGTGCGGCGGGCGGCGCGGGCTGTGCGAGGCGATGCGCCCGCCGGCCGGCGCCGAGCTGCTCGCGTACCTGCGCCGCGTCAACTTCACCGGTGAGCGCCGCGTCGGCGCACGCGCACACGCACGCGCTACAACCTCATAAAACGATAAACAAAACCAAAGCTAAGCATGTAAATGTAGGATGTAGAACGTTAGGTCAATTCACGAAAAGACAACGTTATAGTGAGCCCACCAATGGTACCCGCGACAATTGGGATCAGGTTTCCTCTAAGTTGAGATGAAATCGTTTTCTAAACAATTTATTGCTGTCAAATATATCTACGTTTTAAACATAAATTTAAATAACAAGTGTATAAAACAGGAGTTGACACCAGTTGACGTTTCATTTCCTGCTCCATTAGAGCGCACAGCATGATGTTACAGAATAGATGAGATGTTTCGAAAAGTTGACTCTCTGTTTGTTGATGAGTTTCCCGCGTGCCGATGCACAAGATGGTCGCCGCACGGTTTCCGGCGCGTTGCATTAAGTGGTCGGCGTATGCGCGCAGGTCTGAGCGGCGACGAGTTCCGCTTCGACGCGAACGGAGACGGCCCGGCCCGCTACAACATCCTGCACTTCAAGCAGGTGGCGCGCGGCCGCTACCGCTGGCTGCAGGTGGGGCAGTACCGCGACGGTGTGCTGCACCTCGACGTCGAAGGCGAGTCACTGCTCGCTGCTTCCCACACGCAAACGATATTTATTGTTGTCCTCGACAAGCTCTCCGTTACGACTGGGAGATGACGTAACTCCCCGGTTCTAACGATTCCGTTTGTTTTCATCTCGATTCTAACTGATGCCGCCCATCGCACTAAAAAACTTTGTTAGTTATGTTTACTTGGTTGCTCGTCAGTGCATTGTTACTGTTTTATTGTCATAGCCGTTTTAATAAATAAATAAATAAATAATTTGCCATTCCAGCCATTCAGTTCAAGTGGGGCGAACGGCGGCCGCCCGAGTCCGTGTGCAGCGCGGAGTGCGAGCTCGGCCAGGCCAAGCAGTACGTGGAGGGCGAGAGCTGCTGCTGGCACTGCTTTAACTGCACGCAGTATGAGGTGCGTGAGGTATGGGGAGGAGAAAAACGAAAGAGGAGGATATGAGTTTGATTCAATGCGTGCAAAGAGAAAAAAAGTTATTAACAGTATATATTATTTTAATACAATATTTATTGCAAGCAAAGGTTTGTGCAGCAGAGGTAGTGCAGAGTGTAGTAAAGCGGTGTGGCCGCCGCAGATCCGGTCGCCGCACACGGAGACGGCGTGCGCGGCGTGCGCTCGTGGCACGCTGCCGGACGCGACGCGCACGCGCTGCCGACCCATCCCCGAGGAGTACCTGCGGCCCGATTCCGCCTGGGCCATCGGCGCCATGTCCTTTTCCTCGCTCGGGATACTCGTCACCGTGTGAGTTGATTTCTGACTACTTAAACTAAGAACTATAGAGTATATTTAGATATTCGTAGAAATAATCGTGTTATGTCAAAATTGAGTATTTTTATACCACGCGATGTAAATGGAACAAAAAACACGCTCAGTTACGCGTTCGGATGTTGCACTTAAACCGCACCGTGCACTCGCGGGGCGGCGACGGGCGGCGGCCGCGGGGCGGGGCGTTGGGTAAGGGATTGTTAGATAATTTGTTAACGAAATATGCTAAAAACTTATTTGACTCTTGAGGAAATTCCAAATAAATGAAACTCCGATGAAAACTGAAATTTAAGGATAGAAACGGGTTGTGAAATTCCGTGAATTTTATTGAATAGACGTATTTTTGTATTTAATTTGTTAATACCCGAATAGGGATCAAGGGGCGGTCGCACACCGTCGCCGCCGTATACCCTCACCACACGCAGTCGACCAACGTGCGCTGCTTACTTCTTAAATATCATTACTTTATTCATCTGTTTCCCGTGCAGTTACAGAATACAATCAGAGGCATTGATTTTTTTTTGTTGGAACCAAAATATATACAAAAAAATACTTCGACTATTTCTCGAAAACCAGTAAGAGCTATCTGGATAATGCAGTCATCGTGGCCTAGCTGCAGTACAAGTTACATCCAGGCTTGTTTGCAATGATCCATCTTTTTAACCTAATTATTTTCAAAAGGCCCGAGAATGGACCCCTGAGTTACCCCTCTATCAGTCGGTAAAAAATTACCAATTTGATTTAACAGTTTCATTGCAGTAAAACTATTTGTGTAATAATTTGTAATTACACTTAAGAGTGGGCCCTGTACACCATTCTGCAACAAGTTTTCAAATAGTGTTTGGTACCTAAGTGTATCAAACGCGTTGCTAGAGTCGACGATCAGGGCCAAGATCTGAAGTTTCGCATTTAGCGAGTTGTTTATCTTGACAGGAAAACGGGCTAATAAGTGTGTAGTAGTTTTACATTTTTGATAACCACTCTGAGTACAATTATGAAAGTTGTTTTTTCTCATAATAATGTTTATTTGGTTTCCAAAATATTTTACTTTATCTAAGGTTGAGAATATAGTTATGGGGTGAAATTGTTATAATTAGAATGGTTTCCTGTCTTAAAGATTGGCCCAATGATCTATATCTTTAATAAATCAGGATAAGTTCCAGTCTTTATGCAGCTGTTAATCAAAAGTATAATGATTAGAATAAAGTATTTTGACGCGAATTTAATATCGCTAGCTCGTATTTCGTCATAACTTCTTCTGGCATCTAGTGATTTAGTAATCTCATATATCTGATCGTTCTCAGCTTTCTTTGAACTCATCGTTCTGTCAGTAATAATCTCGTAAAAAGTAGGATCTAAAATTAGAACGTTACAAGCAACAATAACATTTTTTATAATTTTGTAGAATTCATTATTATAATTGTTACTTAAGTTTATTGTAATTGAGTTAATGGCACGGCGCGCCCTCGTGCTGCCCTCGTGCTGCCCCGTGCTGCCCCGTGCTGCCCCGTGCTGCCCCGCGCGTGTGCGAAGCTGTAAGTGCGAGCGGCGCAGGTTCGTGTGCGGCGTGTGGGCGCGGCACGGAGGCACGCCCGTGGTGCGCGCGTCCGGCCGGGAGCTCTCCTACGTGCTGCTGGCGGGCATTCTCATGTGTTACCTGGTCACCTTCGCGCTCGTGTTTCGACCCACGGACCTGCTGTGCTCAATACAGAGGTAGTTTCATTGTTTATTATCACCGGCACGGATCGGAGTTGTTATTTAGACAATAATTTATAATAACTGTTGTTTTTTATTTTCTCATTTAAAAACGTTACATAAAAAATCGCCTCCGACCGCTTGCGAATCGTTGCTCAAACACGATCAGTAACCGCCGGCATCAGCGCGTCCGGATGTGCGGAAGGGTATGTGTATGTGTATGTGTGCGCACGGTGCAGGTTCGGCACAGGTTTCTGCTTCACGGTGGTGTACGCGGCGTTGCTCACCAAGACCAACCGCATCGCGCGCATCTTCAGCGCGAGCACGCGCTCAGCTAAGCGACCAGTGCTCATCTCGCCCAGTTCACAGCTCGCCATCTGCGCCGCGCTTGTCTCCATCCAGGTACTCGTATTCTCTTTGAACTCATTTTCCGTAATACGTTTCTGCTTGTACTTCATCCGCCTTTCATATTTCATATTTATTGGTAGCGGCCGACCACCGCCAGGCGATTTTTATAGAATATTTTAATTAATTATATCTGTGGACGTTAAAAGGTTTGATTATACCAAAATGAGGTTTAGATAACGGATCCAATATCCTGGTGGATGGCCACACTTTGTTCCGCGTGTAATGATTAATGAGCTGTCAACAACTCGCCGGCTGCTGCGTGAGGCGGCGTTTAGTTTTATTGAAGAGGCCCATTTTGTGAAAGTTTTAATCGAAACGTTCATAACGAAAATAGAAAATACGTTTAGCGTAAACATTACGATTCATTTCCCTTTCACTAGACTGGCTGCCTGCTGGCTGATGTCTTTAATTTTTGCTGTTTAGACGTTTTCCTCATCTCCAAACTACTGTACGGTCAAAAAAATGTAACAGTCAAATTTCTTTTTTATTAAAAATTTGAAATACTTTCTTAAAATGTAAGTAAGAAATTGTAATTAACGTAACACACTTACTTTGTCAGATCAATCAGTATTCACAAATCGTTCAGGTGTTGATCGTGGTGGTGTGGATGGTGGTGGCGCCGGCGCGCGCAATGCACCACCACCCGACGCGCGAGGACAACATGCTCGTATGCGACTCCTACATTGATGCCTCGTACATGATCGCCTTCTTCTATCCGATAGTCCTCATCATCATATGCACGGTGTACGCCATACTCACCAGGAAAATACCAGAAGCATTCAACGAAAGTAAACATATCGGTGAGTGCCGTGCCGGTACTGTAACACATTGACAATTATTTCTTCAGAAATTAGTTAAGCAATCCTCGTAAGGTAATGCATAACGCTGAACAGTTCTCTGCAAAGGGGATGGTGTTGCCGTGCTCCCGGGCCCGCAGCGTGACTGGCCGCGATACTGTTATTTAAACTTTTTAACTCTCCGTATTAATTCGCATTGTTTTGTTTCGTGGTGGCCATCCGGCCATCCAGCCATCGCTCGCGCAACGGAAATTGAAGTGAAAAATTGCAATAAAACGAAGCGGTGTCGTGGAAGTGATTTCAACAAAATATCCACGAGGAGCTTTACCGGAAATCGTAATCTCCCATATATTTTACACAAAAATGTATTGTTTTTAAATATATAGAGATGGCTCATATTATTCCTGTATATGACATCCCTATATTTAGCAGCATTTTTTTCGTATTCCTATTACATGATTCCGCTTTTTTACCGATTTTAAAACCATAACAGTATTTTTATTTTTAGTTTTATTCTGATACTTTGCAATCAGAGCGTGTAAAAGAGAAATCGTGTAATTCGAGTACCGTGCAAATCGAAGGATAAGTGTACTTTGTAACACGCCGACTAGCTCTCCGCTGCGCGTCAGTAGGCGAAAGTGGAAAACAGTATGGAAGCGAAAATGCTTCCCGTACATTACGGGCTATTGATGATGACCTCTTCCCCCCCTCCCTGCTCACACCCACCGCTAACCCGCAGGCTTCACCATGTACACGACGTGCGTGATCTGGCTTGCGTTCGTGCCACTGTACTTCGGCACCGCGAGCCACGTGCCGCTGCGCATCACCAGCATGGCGGTCACCATCTCGCTCAGCGCGAGCGTCACTCTCGCCTGTCTCTTCGCACCTAAAGTAATTAAAACCTTGTTATTACATTTTGAGGAGATATTTAATTATTAGATTTAATCTCACTAAATTATTGCCATTTGAAAACCATATGAATATTTTTAATTATTAATTAAATAATAAATAAATGGTCACCGGCGAGCGCGATGTGGGTGCTGACCGTTGTGCCACTCTTTCAGTTGTACATCATACTGGTCCGGCCGGAGCGGAACGTGCGCCAGAGCATCATGCCCGTCCGCTACAGTCGCCGCCCGCCGCCCGCGCACCACCACACCGACGCGCACCTTAAGAGTAAAATATTATATTCAATCTCGTACTTTACAATTCACTATTGATACGTTCAAAAATCTCGTTCTATCGTTCAAAGATTATGTGTAATGTTAATTATTTATTATTTTGTCCCAGAACCCTGTGCAGAGAAAGAAACTCAAACTGAGACGAATAACTTTGGTATAATAACGAACGGACAAACCAAACCACTGCGACGGGTAAGTTTGGACAAGCCCAGCGAAACGACCAAACAAGGAAAAGAAAATGTACCAGAGAGAAAACTATCTAGAGATAGAACGGATGTCATCAAGGATTCAAAAGATATAAAGGTGGAAAATAAGCTTCCCAATGAAAAAATAAATGAAAGAAACCAAATCAAAGACATCAAAGAGGAAAAATTTATTTTAAAAAACTTCAAACAAATCAACAATTGTGATATTGCAAGAAACAATATTGTCGCAGTTCAATCGGCGAACGAGAAGTCGGACACGTTATAGCAACGGGCATCTTCCAAATCTCTCACCGATGTTGGAAATAACAAGAACTACACCAGCAGTCATCTCAAGACGAAAAGCTGCTCGTGCAAAGTGAGGGACCGGAAGCCGGTGGTCGTGTGAACCGGACAGTGCCAATGTCGGCGCATGTACGGAGGTTGTTACACTTTACTGTTACACCTAGGGCTATGTTCTAGGCTAAGATAAGGAATACGTTCGATGTAAATATAAAGTTGTCGGAGACGTTGTACATATAACTTGTACAAGTTGCGGAGAGCGGAGGGCGCGGGCGGCGCAGGCGCGTGCTCCCGCCACGCCGTGTGCAGGCTGCTACGTAACGCGTGTTGTATGATGAATTATGCTACTTATGCTACGTTGCAAGTGCGGTGCATTGCGTATGAGAGTCGACCGCCGCATCACAGGCCCGCCGCCCGCCGCCCGCCGCCTGCCGCGCTTTGAGTGGAATGTTTCGTGTTGTTGTACAATAAAATATTTGGATGTTACGCTGAAGTTTCATTAATATTATTTACAGTTGACACCGCGTGAGGACATCGGCGACGGAAGTTAATGTTGAGCGACAATGACAAAGTGCGAACAAGCATCACGCATGTCATTAAATTATAAATGCGAGATCGCAAAGTAATGGAATTAAAAGTTCAAAATGTGCAACAGGAGGAATGGGACTGCAAGAAACTGTAAACGCACACACACACACACACACATTCATGACGTGACGTGTATTTCTGCGTTGAATTTGCGTTTAATTGTAAACCTTTATAACCTTAATAGGAGGTATATTTCAAAATTTTAGTCGGCAAATATGTGACATTGTCGGCAATTCCCCCACAGCTCCGCTTCATTTCGTTAGAAGCGCGACGCCGCCCTCTTGAAAGTGAGCTGTGGTTTTAAATGGTGCAGGGATATGAATTATTTTCTATAAAATGGGAATAAAATTATATTATTTGTTAGAATAATGTTAAGTAACATTTGTTTTTCTGTTGTTTGTTATTTTGTATTTATAATACAAATTTCCGATGCAGAATTTAAAATTAGAATTGGGACAATGGAATTTTCGTCCCTTTTAAGCCTTTTTTTATTTTACGTGGTGTAAATACATTCGTATACCTGCACCTCCGCGACCCTGACAGCGCCGGCTGTACCGCGCGGCCCCATCTCGGGGGAGAAACTGTTCCCTTTTCACCTCTGTAAGTGTGCGCAGGTACAAACAGCGCG